>JAQGCH010002795.1:0-11870 GCA_034699485.1 Nanhermannia elegantula
TTTGTTCGCTTCATAATTGACTGAAGACAAGGTGTTTATAATAAATAAAAATGAAATAATGACTGTAAGTGCCCAATATATACAGAGATACGCCACGTATTTGTTTATATCAGTGAAAAATAAAAAATACAAACAATCGCTTATTACAAGTCCGAGTATTAGCCAAATAGAAAGCAAAAATTTTGACCAAAAACTAACATTAAATTCATTAATCTCTAAATAGATTGAATTTAATTGATTTAAATTGTTTATTAAATGTCTGCTGTTTTGTCTCAAATGCTTTCTTATAATGTGTGATAAGTTATTATTGAATTCATTCAATTTAATTTTGACGTAACGGCACATAATATGTAAGTACACTAATTGCCAAACGTTTATATTAGAAGAATAATAAGAACACATTGAAAATAATATACTGTGAGGAATGCCATAAATTATAATTTCCAATAAAGTACAGTTCATAACAAATGGAATATAAATTATAAAGAATGTGATGAAAGGGATAATAAATTTAATATTTAAATCACAGGTAAAGAATAAAGTTTTCGTTAGTTTAACCAATTTATAGATTTCTGCTTTATCTGTGAGACCAATACTTTTTGGTGAAACGAAACCCGACACCATTTGAAATACTTTAAGAAAAGTGGGGTTTACGTGATTCTTATAGTTATAATAATAGATGAGTTGTGAAATAAGTGCTAAAGAAAAATAAAGGTTAGCGGCGACGTTGCCATAAATTCTAACTCCAAGAAAGTAAGTGACGTCTCCAAATATTATAAATATTTTACGATCTTCTTCAGAGAAAAAACAAGGAATAGTGAATGATATTATTTGGCTTAATATTATTGTTGAAATAAATAACCGATTATGTAAAATGCCACCAAATTCATTACAGTCACTATTCGTTCTGTAAATTAAGCCAACGCTTAATAATTTATTGTCTGCGTATTTTACAATTAAATTTGGTGGCAATACTGTATTCACATCAATTGTCTCCTCCATTACAATTGAACTGTAAATTAAATAAACTTATATTAATTCAAATTTTAAAGATATATAACTTATATAACTTTCTCAAATGAATTAAGCGTTAAAATTATTGATTTATTTTACGTAATATATATATATATATATATATAATTCATTAAATTTTTGTAAGTTTCAAAACTAATATTATTTCTTATGAAATTAATTTGAATAATACATTAATATTATTTTACTTGAAAACATGATAATTAAGACATTTTTTCTAACTATTAGTGAATGATAATAAGTAGTTGACATGCAATACACGTGTGGTATAATAATTATAATTAAAATAATAATAATTAAAATTTACTTATTTTAATACAGTACACATTATGAGCAGGTACGTATTTACGTGTCAGGTGGTGTAATTCTGAAAAAAATTTGAATTTCTTGGATGGGGGGAGGGTGTAAACCTCATCGGATTTGATAGACAATTTGAAAAATTTTGGGGTGGTACAGTTTTCTAACTTTCCAGCGGGAGTCTATTCCCCCTACACCGCCTTGGCGAACCCTACTTATGAGTTTAGGCTTTAGCTGGTCTGAGAATGAAATGTGTTGTAATCAGTGATGAATGTTTAAAGCTCGGAAATCTAGCTTAACATTAGATAAGAAAAGAGTGAAATAACCTTAAAATATCTATTGTGTCATCACTTGTGCCCTTTATAGAGAAACAATTTTCCCTAACGTTTCTATTCTATATATTCTATAGTTTATAAGTTTTATTCACTTCAAAACAAACTCATTTCAAGCTATGGGATGGGAGTGAAAAACTTTTTCAATGGGATGGCAGTGGGATTGTAAAAATGAGTGTGGGATTGGATGGTAATGTAGTGTTCTGTAAGCGAATTAAGCTTATTGTAAATAAATTCAAGTTTCGTTCATTCAACCATTAAAATCATTCTGCAGTCAATGCATTAGAATGAGTCTTAGACTAAGTCCTGAATGTCCTGTAGACAGAAATCCATTACTTCCCAATGATCTCAACGAACCCAACAGAATAATTATTAATCAATTGAAGATAAAATGCCATTTCGAGTCATTCAAATCAATACATCTTTTCTATCGAATCAATACATTCAACAGTTTGTATCATTTCAATGGTTTGGAAAATAGCGATCAAATCGATGTCAACATAATCATTAACAGAATCAACAGAAGAAATCTTTTTGAGAAATTTGTATATTTTCGGAAAACAGTTGCACATAAATTGATTATTTATTGAGAATTGAATCGTTTCTTTAGTTGAATGGGTTGGGCTGACCCACACTTGTACTCAACAAACTTTTCTATGAGTTATTTATTTAGTGAAATATATTGAACAATATATTCAAACTCAATATCAAAATAATAGCAACAAAAAAAGAAAAGATTTTAAAATATGTTTTCATGATTTCTGTTTATTTATTTTCATTATAAGCGTAAGATATTTGAAATAATATTAATGAATGTCAGTCACCCTTTCATTTATAGAATACAGTTTGGTCTCACTCTGATCTCACTTAAACTTTACTAAAATTCTTACTTTTTTCTTCTCGTTTTCAACGTTTTATTCAACAAATGAATATTTTTAATAATTTTTGTGAACATGTGTTGGGTAGGTCTGGGCTAAAGGTGAAACTGGTTTGGGTTCCAGACGGGTTAGGTTGGTTTGGGTTGGCTTTGGGTAGATATTAAAACTTTGCGGTTGGTCTGACTTTTGTGAACCCAAACCCAAACCCATTTGATTCGTATTTCGGTCAGATTTTAAAGGAAAAGTTTATCCAGAAATTATATTTTGAACACCTGACCCTATTTTAAAAGCCTGACCCCTGTATAAAGCTTAACACATTTAAAATCTCAAAACTGTGAAATGCATTACAGAAACTTGAAGAACATTTATCAAGTTTTGCTTCATTTTATAAACATTTTAAACAGTATTCACTTCTCTGACAATAATTGTTTAAAATGACAATCAATTCATTGACATTGAGGTGAATATAGATTGTTGTAAAGTCTCTTAGAGAATGAAATATTGTTAACATACATGAATAAATCTGATTGCTTTGTAATTTTCGAATAAAAATTTTTGTGAAATTGATTATAGTCTTCTGGGTTGGGTCGGGTTGGGTTTGGGTTGGTTTGGTTTGGGTCAAGAAACGAAATTTTGGGGTTGGTTTGGGTCGCAAAAGTACGACCTAGTTGCACCTTTACTCTGGGCATAACTTTCTTATGTAGAAATGAGTCCTATTTCATGGTGCGAGAGTCGGATTCACATGAAGTTTTAATTATTACTTTTGGCCACTTTTGACACTTTTAAACATTTGGGTCATTTAACACTTATAAACAACTTTCTTCCTAACATTTACAGAATAAACAAATTAATTCCTGGTATAACTCGGGTCAAAATATATAATAATATAATGCCGTTAATTAACTGTTTTGCTAAAAATTATTTAAACATATTTTGTTATAACTGTTTATAAGGTCTTATAAAATGAACACAAAATATCAAATATTTATTGTAATAGTTTTTTAGAAAAGTATTCAAATGTTTGAAATAGAGATATATAAGTGAATGGAAAAAAATCTTAAACATAATTCAAAACTTTGTTCATTAGAAAACTTTATTTTCTGAGGAACTCATTTGTCATTTGTGAATAAAATAAAAATAAAATTTACTGTAAAAAAGTTTTTTAAGATAATTAATTCCTTTTAATTAAAAAGTAAAAGTTTCAAAAAATAATTGCAAAAAACATTAAAATAGAGATAAATAAAAGACTCAAACTTTTTGAATATCTTTTTCTATAATGTTATACTAATTAACATTTTCTCTTTTTAATACCACCCAAATCTTCTCGCATAAGACCTCTGATGGTATACGTACTACCGGTTAGGAGTTTCTGACTTTACTATTGTGTAACAAAAATGTGCAAAACAAGTGCAATAAACTGAAGGCAATTATGAAATATTATCTAAGTCTGTGTTTTCTCCTAATCACTGTACAGGTATTATAATATACAGCCAAACCTTGATATCACGTAACCATTGTTCATGTCTGTTACACATATAATACAGAAAAGTATCTTTAATTATTATTTAATTCAATTTCTTATTAATTAAACTTAAGAGCGCTTTACTGTGTTTATCATAAGCTGTCATTAACTAACACTTAATTAAAATTTATTTAAAACAATCCTAAATATGAGTACATTTGGAAAGAATTAAAATAAAACAAAGGCATAAAAGTGATTATAAAGAGTCGTTCCTGTACTTATTTAGACATAAAGGTTAAATATGAATATCAACAGTAGTCAAGGATTCCACAAACCATTATATAATTGCTTACGAAGTAGAAAAATAATTTCAGTTTCAGTTTTTAAAGCTTTACTCTAAAATACATAATAAGATGAGTTACAAAAAACTTGTATTACATCAATTTAATGGTTTTTTATTACCATCTGATTATTTTAAATACGAATTATTTAAGGAAGCGATAGATTATAGGCCAGCAAATGGTGATGTATTTGTAGTCTCGTATCCAAAAAGTGGGACGACTTGGGCTCAATACATAGTATGGGAAATACTAAACAACGCTAAAGAGCCTCCGTTTATAAATCAGATGTGGTTTACTTTAGGAGCTCAGATAGAACTGATGGGTCATAAAAAAATACTTAACATACCTATAGAATCAAAATATAGGTTTGTATACTACAGTACTGCTGTAGTGCAGCAGTAATGAGGACTTGTGAGTCAAATTATGATTTATGATCACTTTTTAGGTTAATTAAGTCTCACTTATCATACAGTTATATTCCATTCAGCGAAGAAGCCAAGTATATATACATTGCTCGCAATCCTTTCGATGTTTGTCTTTCATATTATAAACATATCAAAGGAATTGATCGGTATTGTGGTCAACAAAACATTTGTTTTGATGACTTTGTTAATTGTTTTGTTAACGGATACACTGCTTTTGGTGATTATTTCGATCACATATTGCTTTGGTATTCACAAAGATTGAGACCCAATGTCTTGTTTATCACTTATGAACAACTGAAGAATAATCATAAAGAGTATGTTCTGAAAATCGCAGGTTTTATGGGAAAGGAATTTAGCGATAAATTACATAAAAGTAATGATATGTTAAACAAAATTGTTTATTACACTGACTTCGAGTATATGAAAACAATACCACTTATAAGTCCGATAAGTTCTGAAATCGCTGAACAGAAAGGAATAGACGCCGGAAATAATTTGGATGT
This sequence comes from Nanhermannia elegantula, assembly GCA_034699485.1. Taxonomy (NCBI): domain Eukaryota; kingdom Metazoa; phylum Arthropoda; class Arachnida; order Sarcoptiformes; family Nanhermanniidae; genus Nanhermannia; species Nanhermannia elegantula. The sequence goes on from JAQGCH010002795.1 coordinate 5,271, forward strand.
CTTGAAAACTAACGAATACAAGTTATTGCAATTTTGTAACGTCGGAAAAGTCGGTCATTCTGTGGATAAGTATAGTGAGAAACAGATTCAAAAAATTAATTCTATGATTGAACAAAAATTTAAAAATATTCCAGAATTAATCCAAATCTGGCGTAAGTCAGGCGTAAAAATGTAATACAAAAACATTTTATTATAAAACTTTTTAATTCGTGTGTTGTATTGAAACATAATTTTATTAAATAAGATATAATTGAATGAAAACTAGTGTCACATGGATTTAAATGAAATTTATTGTAATAATAATAGGTATTAAACATGAGAAATGAAATAATAAATTTACAAATAGTCGTAATAATACTCTGTAAATAATTGAATATATTTTTATTATAAATTACTTCCAATTTAAACAAAGTATACAAATAAGTTAACCCATAATTTTCTATTTTATGATCAATATTACCGTTCGTTTTAAATATAGATTTTGTTATTAATTGTCGTAAAAATTAAATTAAACTAAAATATTATTATTATTACAATTAAACGATGTGTTAAAGTAGAATCGCCTGAAAATTATGAGATGTTAGTGAAGAGTACACTCTTTTTTCCTATTGCTCACAGTCTTTATCATAATTCTTATTGAAAATGTGTATAATTTATTCAGTAATTAAGTAAATAATTTGCAAACATTTATAGAAATTTATAGAAATTCTTAGCATTTCTTTAAAAATTTTGAATTTTGCGCTTAAGTCTCATTCAATAGGAATTCAGTCTTTTAGACCAAACGATGAATAAAAGAATAATGTTTTCAGCGCTTATTGAAAATACAGTTTAATGAATAATCACTTCTTGAGCTAATCATAAACTGACATTAATTTGATTGACTAGTATTTCAAATGATATTATTCACAAAGAATTTAATTCCTTATTAACAAAAGGTTGAGATTAGAGATAACTTTTCCAAAAAACGATACCTTTTTGACTCCTATTCTCTCAACTAATACTTTAATAACGAATATGAAAAACTAAACCACAGGACAAATACAGGAACAGAACTAATTATACACATTATCAATAAGAGCCTTGCATTACAAAAATGTCAAAAAATGATACAAATTATCATTTTTCTTAATAAAAACTTTGATTTCCACTAACTTTCTATTTGCTTAAAAGCAAATTCAAGATCTTAAAGATCTTTAAAACTAAAATTAGCTCAACTTAAGAGAGATAAAGTTTAATAGTGTTTTATTCTCTAACTATATATCAATTACCATATGATTAATAGGAATTTTACAAAAGAAAAAAAGAGTAGAAATAGAAAAAATTAATACAATTGTGAGAATAGAAGAAATAGTAATAAACTGATTAACCGGTAAATTAAGTTTGAAAAGAGAAATAAAAAGAATTCTCTCTAATGTTTATTACAGAATCGTGAAAAAGGCATAAAACAAATAATAATTTTATATTTTACTCAACCTTTTGATGAGATGAATAGCAAATTAATTAATGAGCAAAAAAACTAAAAATACAAATAAACAAAATTGACATAAAATACAAAGTGAAAAGATTAGAGAATTTGTGAGAAAAAAGTGTTCACTTAATCCTTTTGCTGCTGTTGTGTTTGTGTTTACTGTTATCACAATTCTTGAGAGGACTGCTGGGAAGGCTCACAATAATTCCGACTTTAAATTTTTCACACGAAGTCCTATTCGCTGCTGAAATGGGCTTTCGTTTCAATTTCTTCTTAATGGCGGCGATTTTTGCCACTTTTGATTTGCTTCGAGTTATCAAACTTTTAATAACGATTTCTTTCGCTTTTGGCTTACGTTTCAAAACACTTTTCAGCGATTTTTTCCCATTATTTCCATCGATAGCACGCACTGAAGACCTCTTATTTGTTGGATTTGTCTTCACATTAAACTCCAATTTCTGTAATGGTATTCGTTCTCTACTTTTCAAAGGCTTTCTCTTCAGAATTGAACACTTTTTCGAATTTCGTTTTTTAGTTTTGTTTTCGTATTTAATTAGTTTTTCGGTTTTAAATTCATTATTAAAAGTATTACTCAACGGAGTGATTGTCTCGTAAGCAACTGATTTGACATTACTTTTCAACTTTTTATTAGGATTTGATTTTCGCGGTCGACCTCTTCTGCCGGACGAATAAGTTCTGATTCTTTTCTTAACAAAACTATAACTTAAACTTTGAGAATCATTTAAATTTGTTTCGCGTTCAATGAATTCCGACTTTTGCCGAATTTTCTCCATCACTTCAAGCATTTGTGGCGTTGGGTTTGAGATTTCAATGTCTGCTACAGATGTGGGCGATATTGAGCCGGATCGCTGTCGAGAAAGTGTTGTCGGAGCGCTTCTGACCCCTCTGTTTCGGCCCATTTTGCGTGGAATTTGGCAGAGATCTAACTGTTCGAACTCTAGTTTCTCTAACTTTCTTGCCTTACCTCTGCCTAACTCTGGACTCGAACTCGCGGGTCTTTTCCTGCCTATTATGCAAAAAATTAATTATTAATATATTTTAATAAATACAATATAATGACCAAAAGTTAAAAATATATTAAGATATCAAAATCCTTTCATCTAAAGCTCTATTTTATAACTTTTAAATGCTTTCCGAGACAAAATTATATTAAATTATGAAAAATAAATTTCTTTTTAAGTAGAAATTAAAAAAATTTTGATCAATAAAAATAAGATCAAAAATATAAGAAATAACTAATCAATAAATAAGAAGCAAATTGTGATACAAAAAAGGTTCAAAAATTTCCGATAATTTGAGAATAAAAAACAAAATGACATTCAAATAATAGTAAAGTTAATTAAATTACAATAATTTTGAGTAATATTAAAAAACCTTTTTGAGTGTGATTTGTATTATCGATTCCCCAAGTGATGAGTCCGTCATTACTAAAACCTGAGCCGACAATAGCACGCGTTAGTATGAGTTTGAAGTGCGCATAATCGGGGTCTTCTTTGAAGCCCAACCGACTGATACATCGAACAAACTCTTCGAGTCCTTTGGGGACCAATGACTTTGATTTGAACGCATATCTCAAAAGCTCATCGATATGACTCATGTAGTACTCCTTCTGCTTGCGAACTGATTCATAACATTTACAGTCAATCCAAGGAAGGCGTCCGCCAGACAGCCATGAAATCGTGTTATACACCAGTATTTCCAAATCAGATCTTCGAGACAGTGCGCCCACATGTCCGTCACGTGATGTAAACTCAATGGTTCCGCTGTTGGCGCGTCTGTTATCTTCTTCTTCGTCTTTGTGCTCACCGTTTTGTGTTCTGTAACGCTCCACAAGTCCATAGTCTACGAGATATAGTTCACGAGCCGGTGATGTGTTCTCGAGTCGGCCTAATTGTTATAATAAAAGAGGCGTTCATTAGATTTTATGCTTAACTCAAATAAGTTGTAATAAAAATTGAAATCGAGTCTATACATATGTTCCTAAGTCTTAACCTATTAATAGTATCTGTAATTAAATAATATTTATCAATAGTAAGAGAGATGTATAAGAAATACTTAAAACTCAAATATAAATACTTAAGTAATTATTAATAGCTTTCAGACTATTTATAAGTAATCTTTAATTACTATTACGTAAAAGGTTTCGATTCTCAAGCATTTAAATATTTATTTTCATAGAATTCCTAATAAAACAATTATCTAAAAAATAATTAATTTGACATTAAGAACAACAATAAAATAAATGTACTTTTAAAGCCTTGACCTTAAAAAAGCAAAACCAATAAACAAATGACAAATAAATACAAAAAAGTATACCCAATAAAAGATTGGAAGCCTTAATGTCTGCGTGAATATAACCGAATGAGTGAATATACGCCAGAATGTCGATAACCATCATAGTTATAGTATAAGCGGATTTGAGGCTCAACTGATTGTTCTGTTTCGCCAACACTTTCTGCAAATCGAGCCCTAAACGGTCCAACACAAGGAACCGATATCTCTGTCTTCTGCTGACATTAACACTATTACCGGCACTACCGGTCCTACTATTACAGCACTTATTATCAACAGTATGTATACCGGAGGCCACATATCTCGGCATTCCTAAGAAAGCGAGCCTTTGCGTTAACATCCAGTTATCGATCTGTTTGGGTTTTGCGACCCTATGATAGAAATGCATTTCGGCATAAAGAGGACCACTCAAGTGATCCACTTTTACCACAAACGGATAATTACTATCTTTTATTATTTTATCCATTTTTGCCTTATTTTTCAATAAAATCTTATTTGTATTAAATTTCTGAACACAACTACGCTTTGGTAAACCATTATATGATTTATCATTCAATTCGTCCGCTTTCGGGTCCGTCTTATTGGTGCAGACATTCAAAGAACTATTTGAGTCATTATTTGTGTTATTACTGAGGCGTTGAGTTTCTGGTAATTCTTTTGCGCAATAGATTTCCCCAAAACCTCCGCATCCGATAGATTTCCCTAAAATCCACTGTCTTTTTGTCGAATCGGTTAATATGACGCCTGTCGGCAACGGGTCCGGTAGTCGGTAACCGTTTTCGGCGATTCGCGGAACTGTTGGCACCACTTCTTCGTTATAATCACTGTTGTTGTTGTTCAACAATTTAGGCTTCATTTCAAAGCTCTTTAACTGTCAACCAATCTATTGATTCAGTACTTTATTTGTATTTCTTTTGCTTTCTTCCAGTTCTTGATATCTGTTATCACTTGTGATAAAAAATAGATAATTATTAAGAATTTTAATTATTTTTGTTTTTTGATTAATAAGTCTTTAAATATAATTATTTTGTAATAAAAAAATTCTTTTAGTTATGAAAATAAGAAATAATTTAAAAATAAATTATATTTTTGGTTAAAAATACGGAAAAAATGTAAAAAATATATAAAAATACAGATATTTTTTCTTCAATTAAATTATTTTTGAAATAATTTTTTTTGAAAATTCGAATTTAAAATAAAACAAATTTTCGAATAAAATCACAGAAAACTGTTGTCAATAAACAAAAAACAATTTAAAAAACACTTAAATGACGAAAAATAATGACAACAATAAAAAAAACAATAAATATTACGAAACGAATACGTATTTAACAGACATTTAAAGCTCAAAACAGATTAAAAAACTGAAAACAACTTCAAACCAAAATCGGAAACAAACGACACAAAAACATAAAAAAAGAAAACAAAAAATAGAAAATAGAATAAAATTGGAATAATAACGAAAACTAACTTTAATTAAAAGAAGAATCGAATTGAGTTCAAAATGTCGACCAAAATAATAGTTATTTATTATATATTTTTTATTTAACACTTCAATAGAAAGAGAGCAACACTTGAGAAGAGAGTCGTATAAGAAGTACTATTTATAACACATTAATAAATACTTTAATTAATAGTACTTTTACTTAACGTTAATGAGTCCTATAGTGTGATAGTATTTCACATAAAATGCAATTTATTTATAATATTTGGTAAACACAGAGCTCTTTAGGCTTTAATTTTTAGTATTCATTGTTTGCGTGTCAGACAGTGTTATTACTCTCTCACCGACTATCGAGTCGTTGAGCGATACTATCGATAATCGTTTCTATATTTAAAAAAGTTTCAAATAAACAAAAAAAAAGTTTTGTGAACTGCTTTTACACTAAGAACGTACGCATCTTTCGACGGGTTTCAGACCCCAATCCCCTCCCTGTACTCATTTGCATACTTATACCCAATGTTAAGCATATAAGAGTACAACTGTTGTGCAGTAAGCTCTTCACAAACCTCTTCCCTCATGATTGAGTACTTACTTTATATACAACTCAACTAAATATAAACATTTTATAGCGAAGTCTATCTGTAAAATAGTGAAACTTTATGTCAAAACTTTTAAGCTCTAGTTTTAAAAGTTTTATAAGTTATTGAATAATATCTTATAATTAAAAATTCAATTGACTTGATATTGAACTGAAAATTATGAGAATCGGGTTTTTTGATAAAAAGGTTTTTATCAGATTTTATTAAAGCATTTTATTGTTAAAAAACTAAAATAAAATTTTATAAACTTTATAAATGTTAAACATTTTATTTAAACTTAAGAGATATTAAGCTATTAATAGTTATGTAATAAAATTTCAAAAGAAAATTTACAAAAAGTTAAATGTTTTACAAATTATAAAACAAAACACAAAAACATTCATTAAATAAACAAAAATAATTGAAAACTTTTAGAAAACAAAAACAATTAACTTTGATATTGAAAACATCCCACAAAAGTGAAGAGTTGAGCGCATTCTTTACGTTATACCATATTCTGAATGCGATTTATGGGCAAAACTTGAGTCAACTCTTTATACAAATGGATTCCAAACTCTACTTCTTTTGTATCTTTGTATTCGATAATCAACTCATGAATTAATGGCAAAGAATTACCATTGAATTACTTTTGACTCGCAGTCATACCTGAGCTCAGAATTAACTAAATTTAGAGTCAATTCTGTGACCAAATCTTTCTTTAACATCAAGACCTGTAAAGCATTAGAATTGAGACTCAAATTCAAAAAAGCCATTAAACAGTCTTTTAATTTGATTAT
>JAQGCH010002796.1:0-11869 GCA_034699485.1 Nanhermannia elegantula
GTGAATGGTCTAACAAATAGATGTCTAACTATTTAGAAAATGTTGGATTTAGTCGAATGTTAGCATAGATTTGAGTGGAGTATAGCCTAAAAATGCGACAAATGGTACAAATAATGGTACAACAAATGCTACAACAGCTACAATCCCAACAATTCCTACAATAAGGTTCTCTAATATTGAGGTCATTCAGCACACTATATATGACCCCGATTTTGATTTGATTTCATGGAGACGTCTCTGATATTCATTCTATGCTATGCTTTCCTCAACAGTCAAACTTTTGGCAATTCTTTTCAAACTTGAGATGAGTTTTAGGGGAGAGAGAGATATATAGAGAGAAGTATAAAAGGAACTTGAATTTTAATACTGCATCCCTATCCCTATCCTGTATATGCAAACTCGAGGTCGTTCAGTGTGAGGTCAGGCAAGGCTCACGATAGCTATGCTTTTAGAGGACATTTTGCATTTCAGGGATTATAGGAGGCTATACTTCAACTCATTCTTCAGTTCACATACATTAATAGGAAACTCAACCCTCATCTGAGATGTCGATAGGATATGAGGTCACAGGTTATTCAATATAGTACAAGGTGTATAAGTCTCATATTGATGCTGGTGGTGGGCGACCACTGATCACTATTTAATGGACGGTATCCTATCCTATCCGATGGGATCTCATGCAGTCCATGCCATGGGTTGGCACCGATGGGGCACATGTGCTCATTGTCAGCATTCTATGGGATTCTACGCTATTCTGTCCTATTCTATGCCATTCATTCTGTAGTGTAGTTCTCTTTCAATTACTATTAAAGGCAGTTTACATAAACTTTTATTGCCATCTGTTCTGTACTGATTGTCGTGTTTCCCATATTTCACAATATAATAAGTTCTAATAACTTATATTATAATCGACTCTGTATTGGGACCTATTTGTTGAGTTGGTCTAATAATGCATGTCGTGTTACATATGATATCATTAATATACTGCATATTATATTATCTAATAATCAAATGAAAGTTTTATACGCGAGATATGGCACGTATTTCTTTCAACACTTTTATTATCACTATATTAGCGATTAAACAATGAATGGTTAGCACTAATAGTAAGTGTATATCAAGTGATCAGTAGTTGTATTTTCTTGAACTATTCATTTATTCCATTTTCCGAAAATGTTCTGAAAGTGCGCCACACTTTACAAGTTTATAACTTACCATTAATATGGAGAGCAATGTTCTCGTAGATCATTCAACCTGACCCGAGTCACTGCACTCACTCCACCAGCAAAACTCTCTTGTCGGTCAGGCAGCTACAGCTCTCTACTCTGCTTCTCTCCTCTCTCTTCTCTCACCATTCCTTCAGAGGTGAAATTCAATGGTCTTAAGACGACTCATCATGTTATGTAAAGTTTCATTTATTCTGAACCCACTATTGTTGTGTCCAAAACTGTTATTATGTATTTAGAAATCTCTTCAAAGCAGTGATACATTAGTATTGAATGTGAAATATAAAATATTTGGCGCAAGCGATCGCTTCTCATGAATCAAATGAATACAATTCATCATTTTTAACGTTTGACAGAGAGTTATAAGAAAGTGTGTAAATGAAAGGGACGGGAAATCCCTGATTCTTACAGTTTTCTTACAGTTCTTCGATTCCGATCAATACTCTATCCCATGAATGTTCGGCTTTAACACAAGTCAATGTCAATTCTGTTTAGATTTTAGTTGGATTTTTTGTACTATTAAGTGTGTGCGCGTATGTGTGTATCTGTGCATCTGATTTGATTGGTTTGATAATAGATTTTATTTATGCGCTACACTTGAAACTGGTAGCAAAACCGCATTTTTCTTATTTTTTTATTAATCTCTTTCTTAAATGCAATGCACTGAGAGGTGGACACCCCTAAGCTCATTGACTTTAATAAAATATAATACTTTATGTGACAATGACATGACACCGACTTATTTGTTCTCAATTCTTGTTTTATAGAAATTATTTCAACGAAATTTGCGATTAAATAAAAATAAATCGTTGAACAAAATAGTTTATAGTAGAAGTGGTATTAAATAAAAGCATTCAAAAACGGAACCAACGCCGGGGAACAGCAGTAGCAGCAGTGGTGGCAGCGGTGGCAACAGCGGAGGTTGTGGAATCAACAGCAGCAGCAATATGGCAGTATCGCGAGCCCCATCACCGCCTCCTAATAACGAAGCCAACACTCCTGTCGCCGAGAGCTGGTGTTACACACAAGTGAAAGTGATTAAGTTCTCTTACATGTGGACTATCAATAACTTTAGTTTTTGTCGCGAAGAAATGGGAGAAGTATTAAAAAGTTCTACGTTTTCGGCGGGTGCTAATGATAAACTCAAATGGTTTGTTTCACTCAACTAATACCTATTAATATACAGTGAAACCTCTAGAGTTGATCACTATATTGGTATCTGTTGCGAATCCCATAGGGTTAACATTAAGCAAATCAAAACCTGTAAAAGTTGATCAGCTCTTAAGTTGTTCACAAAGTTGATGTCAACTTTGAGAGGTTTCACTGTATTAGTATGACTTCGTCTAACTTATACCCACTTTCTCTTTTGAAAAGGTGTTTACGCGTTAATCCTAAAGGTTTGGACGAAGAGAGTAAGGACTATCTGTCACTCTATCTATTACTAGTCTCTTGCAATAAAACTGAAGTGAGGGCTAAATTCAAATTTTCAATACTTAACGCTAAGCGAGAAGAGACCAAAGCCATGGGTAAGACATTAGTTTGTCATTGAAATAATGTTTAGTCAATGAAGTGACGTTAGTTCTTATCCTTCAAATTATCGCTTGATCTAAACAGAGAGCCAGAGAGCGTATCGGTTTGTTCAGGGAAAAGACTGGGGTTTTAAAAAGTTTATAAGAAGAGATTTCTTATTGGATGAGGCGAACGGTCTCCTTCCTGACGACAAATTGACTTTGTATTGTGAAGTAAGTCATTTCATCAATGTCTGCAATTATTTTTAATTACTATTTATTCTAAGGTCAGCGTTGTCGCCGACTCAGTCAACATATCGGGTCAGAACAATTCGATTCAATTCAAAGTTCCAGAATGTCGATTATCTGATGATTTGAGTATTTTATTTGAGAGCCAAAAGTTTAGTGATGTCTTATTAGTTGTAAGCGGTCGCGAATTTTATGCACACAAAGCAATCCTAGCGGCGCGATCTCCTGTCTTCGCCGCTATGTTTGAACATGAAATGGAAGAAAAGAAACAAAATAGAGTTGAGATTACGGATATGGACCACGAAGTACTCCGAGAAATGCTGAGATTTATATATACCGGCAAAGCGACTAACTTAGAAAAAATGGACGACGCCTTGTTAGCTGCAGCTGATAAAGTTAGTCTACCTTTCACTTCATTTATTATTTAATACATATTTAATTTTGATTTTGTATTTAATTCAGTATGATTTGGAACGATTAAAAGTAATGTGTGAGGAATCGCTTTGTGCGAACATGTCTGTCGAGTCCGCAGCAGAAACATTAACATTAGCTGATATGCATAGCGCTAATCAGCTCAAAGCACACGCAATCGAATATATTAATACGTAATTCTAATTTCTTTTTGATCAATTGAACCCATTTCCATAAAAGGGCCTATCAGTATATGCAAAGTGCTATACTCATAGGCCCTTCTTATGGAAATGGGTTGAATTAGTTGTTTTTTACATATAAATGGTATTAATTATATTGTTTGAACCCTAACTATAGCCACGCGACAGACATAATGGAAACGCAGGGATGGAAGACAATGATCAATAGACAGCCTCATCTTATAGCAGAAGCTTTTCGAGCCCTCGCAACACAACAAATGCCACCCATCGGTCCTCCGAGGAAGAGAATCAAACAGTCTTAAGAACAAATGAATTTTAGAGAATGTAATTAGTATTGGAGTATTCGGTGTGCGATTATATCAAACGTTAGTTTGGATGACTTCTTGCACCTGTCAGTTCTTCCTACGCCAACACCGTATTATCGAAATGTTATATATTAGTGATTGTGAACTCATTTATTTACTCTGCCTTTTGGATAATCAATACTATAGTTGCAAGAATTGAGCCCACCTTTAAAATGACTTTATTTTCGAAACAAAAGTCTAAACAAATTATACAAATATATCCCTCAAAAACAATTATACAGTGATTTATCGAAGATCTCGTGCTTTTATGTGAAAAAAACTGCAATCAATACATATTTATCGATCAGTAAACTTCAAACTTTTGTAAAGACATCAAATTTTTCTTCATTAACTCGCAATCGCATCAAATTCATTAAATTGTCTGTCAATTGTTCGCGCGTTGAATGTAATGAAATTCATAACTTAATTATTATTATTATAGCACACATACGCCGATTAATTTATGATAAATGTGAATCATATCGATTTGATGTTAGTTTTATGTCAACAATAATTTCAATATTATGTAGTAGTTATGCAAATATTACAAAATCTTTAAAATTTGGTGAAAAAATACATACCAGTGAAAAACGGAAGTAATGTATAATTAGCTTGAATTTTATTATTATTATATTAATACCTGAAGAACCGATTTTTCTGATATAAACTATTATATAGTGTTAATTAAATTAAGCCAAAGTATTGAGAATCGGTTTTATTGCATGATTGGTAGTAAAAATTGAAATAATGTACAATTGCAGTGGTTATGCTTTTGTGTTAAACCATAACATTAAGCAATCATTCATTCATTCATATCGCGCATATATCACTGCCATTTCATAATTGCCTCAAATATAGGGAACAATTCATTCAAAGAATACATTCAATCAATTCTGAGATATATAAGAAGCGTATATATCACCTGATTCTTAGGTTTCATATTTGCCATCTATTTATCGAGAAAAGGCTGACTTTAAATACTTATTTAGTGATCAGTTAGTATTTGTAAATCTAATTAGACATGAATTTTATTTTTTAGTCAAAAGAAAGTTCGATTTTTTGTCTGATTCTGTATTTAGTTAAAAATGTTTTTGTATGCATATTATATACAGTACAGTATAGGGTGATCGATAAATCCGATACTATTGGAATGCATTTGAATTATTGGAGGTGTGCTTAAGTGTAATACAAATACTGTATGAAAGCCAACCACAGTTGCAATAATGCAAAAGCTATTCCAATAGTAGCGACTTATCAGTCATCCTATATGTGTGACATTCAATATTCTGTTACTCATTTACATTAATTGAATCATTTGATAATTATTCCATATATTATTTTAATGAATTCTTTTTAAACGTAAGTATTGTATTATATTATCATTAATTAATTATTTAGTATATGAGAAGCCGAACAAATGAAAATATGAACTTTAAATTTCATAAATAATTAAATTTTGAAAATTCTGTTTCAATTAATTGAGTCTCAGTTTCAATTTCTCTATAATTTGAAGCGATTATTATTTAATGTCATCCGAACCCACACAACAATTTTGCAGATAAGAGCCAACTATATTATCGACAATATTTTATTTTCGGTTCATATGACTTATTTGGAGCCAATGGTTATCTATAATGGTTTTAGACATAATACAGACGGGTTCTCTATTTTCAGATATTTATTCTGTTGCAAAACCTCAACACTATTGGAGACGAGAATTAAGCCTTTTTAAAACGAAAGCAATACTACCTAAAAATGTCAAAACTAATTAACAGTATTTAATTCAGAATTATCTGACAATTTTTGAATTAAGACTACATTAAAGAGCTGAACATTTTCAGGAATTATTGAAATTATTTCGCAATAATTTCGCAAATTTTTTTGTTATCTTAAACGCAAAACAAATTATCGCTTATATGATAACATTATTAATTCCATTGATAAACGAAACTAAAAGAAAGGTTTAGTGAATCGTAAAAAATGCGTAACTCATTTGAATATAAGGAAGATTCGGTTCATATTATGCCTGAATTTTCCCGAAGGATAAAAATTTCCAAGATTTGTGTGAATAATGAATAAAATGTTTTCTGTAAAACTGGACCAAACATTAATGAATAGAAACTAATGATTATTACGAACTTGAATAATGAATGTTAAAAATAGTTTTCATCTGAAATCACGCAAATCGTATGATAATAAATCAGAACTGACGCATACGGACGCATACAGTACAAGGCTCTCAAATAAAAACTAATACAAACATTTTCTCTGTCATACAGTGAAAAAACTTATTAATACTTTTGAGGACTGTTTGAAAAATATCAAAGAAATAACAAATTCTTGATTTCAAGTGAGCACTTGATAGCGGTTATTCATCTTAACCTCTCCTTAACTACAGTTTAATGTAAATTATATGAGCACTGATGGCATGCGCTCTCGTTTATCCTTAAAAAAGATTCAATAAATAATTGATTAATCAGTTAAAGAAAGATATTGAGAATGAATATTGAGATCGCATTTTGCATGCATTTTGATTGCAATGTACGGAAAAACTCGTCTTAAATTGAGTTTTCCTTATCCTTATCTTTATTTAAATATTTATTTTAAGTATCTTTTGAAAATCTAAGTGAACAACGCTATCAAGTCTAGTAATCGGTGTCAACCCTGAAAGTCAATGTTATTTTAGTCCATTTTAGTGTCTAAAGAAGCCTATCATTCGGCACAGGTTTGCAATAATTGCTTCAATAAATTCTCACTGCTTTTGACTGCCATTTAGAGGAAAGTCTTAAATGAAACCTATTTTTCATATGAATGCTCGTAAAGGGAAATATAGACAAAAAGAAGTTAATTATTATAATAATTCTTCCTTTAATAATATGAAACTTTTTAAAAGTTTGCGATAATTTCCTTATTATATTCAATGCATTAATACTCAGGTTTTTCTTAAAAGGGCTTATTTTATATTTAATTATTTTGAATTTGACGCCAATTTATTCGAAATAAATGTCAAAAATTGTTGACCAATAGGAATGATTGCATTAAAATATTTTTAAAATAACGTAAAACTTTTGGCGCCATTTGTTTGACAAAAACACTCATTAGTAACAAATCTGAATCATTTAATTATTAATTAATATATTATTTAAACTGTTATTAAATAACAAAATGTCAAACCTATTGTCGGACGAAATGAAAGCTCACAGTTGTGTAAGTTTTGAAATTTGTTTAATATTAAAAAACACAAAATTTAAATTAAAAATTACAGAAAAGCCAAGAATTATATGAAAAAAGCGATTCATTGGACGCAAGCGTCAGATGTGACCAAACTTTCGGTTATACCAAAAGATTAGACAATTTGTGCCACAAATGGTTCACTTATTTGAGCGAAGATTTTACGAAAGAGTTTAACAATAAATTCAATGAATTAAACAAAAGTCGTGAACAAAATATTTCGCTTGAAATCGATATTAAACACAAACAACAAAACGCTGTCAAAGATATGATTTGCAAATCGGGTCTCAATATTGACAATAAATTATCTCAAGATTTGACTGAAAATGATTTAAACACTCATTTCAATGAATCGCAGACTTCTCTCAATTCACTTAAATCTGATTTAATTGAGAGAAAAGCTCTCAAAACAGAGTTAATGAACAAAACCGAAAGTCTGACGAAAAGAGTGACTGAACTCAAGAGTAGAGAACAAGAACTCAAAAACGAAACCAACGATAAGACCATTAATGAATGCAAAGCACTCACGAATGCGATGCGAGTTATGTACAAGACTTGGAATAATTCAAATGTTGTCGGCTGTGAGTCATGAAGTGTTTCTCTTTTGAGTCATTTATTGATTTCTTATATATCTTTTCATTTGTTTTCAGTGGTTTTCAATGACGAGGAAAACTTAGAGAGACTTATAGTTATCGATCGACAAAACAAATCAGACCAACAAATCGCTGAAGAGTTTTGGAACTCTATTAATGAAGGATATGATATATAAATCACATTTCAAATTAATCTTTTTCTTAAATCTCTCAACACTTCCATTATGTATATCTTATAAATGTGAACCTTTATAGTGAATCCATTTTTAGTTACTGTAATTTTTTTGCTTCATTTATAAGTTCACAGTTTAATTGTAAGTTTTCTTAATGTACTTTAATATAAATTTATTAATTTTTCCATAATTTCGCTCATCTTTTAGTTAATAAATTTATATTATTTGCTCTCAATTTTGTGGTCACACAAACTCTGCACTCAATTATTGGAGAATTGAATTTTTGTATTTTTTTTTAAGGAAAGTGTTCTTTTATAGAAATAATTAGACGCGAATCTAATAAAAACAGTTTATTTTCCTTTATTTTAAGCATAAATACATCGTTATTTCAAATGAATCTAATTTTGTTAACAAAACACGCATTGCAGGCGAGGGCGCAATTAGGATAAAAACAATTCACAAAATATTTTATAAGCATTAAAATGAAATGAAATTTTTATTACAATGAATAATAATAGAGAAATGTTTAAAATCACAAAATAGACGAGAATTTAGGGCATACAGTGAAATAAGGGATAATCTCAATTTTTTAATTGAGATTTTAATTGACTTAAACAGATCTAAATTAAATCTAAATATGTTTAGCAATTAAATTTTTGATTTTGTTAATTCTGATCGATTAAACTGTAAAACCAGTTATAATTGTAGAGCGTATGTCCATTCGTATGTCCATTTTTCTCAAATTAGTGCTTATATGAGATAATCCCTTATCTCACTGTACGCCCCATTTATGCAAAGGTAACATTTGCCGCTCGCAAATAGTTTTGCAGAAATGCGATAGCATTTGGCTGAAGGCCTGAAGATATGAGTGGATTCAGTTTTCCGGGATGTTTGGCCGACAGTTTCCCCAAAGATTGCGCCAAATAAAGTCGCGGGTCATTAATAGCTTTCTCTAAAGGGTCGCGTTCTTTCTTTCCGGCGAACAAAAGCTGTGAATACGTCGCCTGATATCCGGGCGTGTCTTCGATCTCAATGAAGTGTTCGTCATCAGGAATGGTGTCGTCTTCGGGCAATTCAAACAACGCAACCAATGATTGTAATAAAGGGGTCCAAAATTGGGAATATTCTCCGGTAATAGTGGACTCGAGTTCGCACAAAATCTTAATCATCCCGACCGCCAATATTTTCTTTTCAATATTTCCCGAAACTCGTTGCGCTTCAAGAATAAAGAGCTTCTCTAAAACCATACCAAACATTCTTTGTTGGAGTGAATCGATTGTATTCACTAATGATTGTGCCCCATATTTGTAGGCAAACAATGAGAAGAAAACGAGCAGTGATTTAACGTATTTCGTAGTCTTAGAAGTGGTCAAGCGTTGGAATAATATAAAAAAAACTCGTTTGATATAAGGCGCCAGACTTTCACTATCAGCAAATTCAATGAGACTCTGCAAGAGATAAAACCCTTGGTTGTCATTATTCTTGGAAGCGATCATTTTCTGAAACACTCCTAATAATGGCTCCAGTTTTGTGGGGGCAATGATTTGTTGAGAGCCTTTCTCTATGAAAGCCTGCAATAAGCGAATCAATGGTGAGATATTTGCGGATCTGTCCCAAAGAATTGGTGCCAATAAATGATGATATAATTGCATATATGGCTCAGGAATGGCTGTATTTTCATACATTTCCAAAAGCAATGACAAAATCTGAAACACATAAGGCATGAACTCTTGCACGTCTTGAACAAGTATTTCCTGAAATATTGGGAACAAAACTGTTTCGAAATTAGTAACAAATGTGCGATCTCTTTGACAGGCGATGCGAATCGAAAGACTCAGTGTTTCAAAGAGATAGTGATTGAAATGAGGTTTACTCGGATTTTTAGTCACTTCACTCAACTTATTGGTTAGTTTTGGTAATAGTTCTGAAAAGTACGGCAAAACATTTTCTTGCAATAAACTGAATGATCTCATAATAGCTTTGATCGCGTATTCATTTTCTGTCGACCCGGGAAGGGATAGAATACCAAACAATCCGTTAAGCATTGGGCCGATCAATGTGTTCAAGTCTTCGGGTCTGATGGAAGGCAAGTGCTTCTGAGTTAAGTCTCTCATTGTTAGCAACTTTTCAAGTGTATGAGCAGCATAGGTGTGAACCACAACACTCGGAGCACTCATATGTTGTATTAATAGCGGTAAACATGGAATCACCACTTCTTTTAAAGGCAACTGATTCCGAAATGTCATAATATATTTGAGTGCATCAGCTCTGAGAACAGGCAATTCATTCAAATTATTGCTTCGCTCCAAATCCGGTCGAACAAAGTTTGTAAAGAAGTCAGTAGTGTTTACAAGTTCTGAAGTAGTAGTTGTTCCCAATCGTGCGGTTCCGGATTTTACTGCCAACGAAGTGACTAAATAAATGGCTGCGTCTTTACTCTTCCAGTTTTGTAATGGATTTTCAGCGTATTTGTTAAGCATTATTTGGATGTATTGACTGAACACAGCAGTCATGCGTTCCTCGAAATATCGGGACAAAGCCTTCACCAGATCACAGGCCGCTCTTCGTCTGGTGTCCACATCTGAGCCCTCAATATCACGGCGAATATATTCTTCTGGATTGTCTTCAAATAGTTCTTCATCTGATATCCGAAATTCCATATTTGGAACAATAATCTTAGAGCTAATCGAGTCTAAAACGCCTTCGCCTTGAAATAGGCTCTGATATTGATTCCGATCGGCGACAGTGGACAAGAAGTGGATCGCATTACTCACTAAAAGATCATATTTAGGTTCAGGTCCGGTATTAATCAATAGATTCCAAACCGATTGGACAAATCCAGGCAAATATGGCTCAAACTCTTCGTTATACTTCTGGGCATACATTCCTATATTGTCGCAAATCTGGGACTTTAATTGTTCGAGAAGTCCGGCCTCTTCTTCCTCATCGGTTTGCAATAATCTATTATCAGAAGAAAGCAAATCGAGGAAGTGTTTCATCCAAATACTCATATTGTCCTCAAAAAACTCGGGCAAGTCTTGAGCGTTCAAACTGTTGAATATCTTCGCGCAGAGGACTAACGAACTGAATATGATCTTCAAATTTTGCGGATTATTTGAATGAGTGTTTGCCAACTGAACGGTCCAAACGAAGAGATCAGTGAACGGCTGCGCAAATCGCTCCAAAACATACTTAATCTCAGTCCACAACTCGTTAGACTTGAACTCATGTCGATATCGTTTGAACAGTGAATGCGCTGTTTGTAAAACGCCATTAATTATATTGAAGTCGATTCCGCTGACATTCATTCTGACGATCATATCGTCCAAAAGGTTCGGCCATTTATCGGGAAAATCTTCTCGACCTATAATACTCACCGAATCACTCAATTGTCTCTGTATTTGTTCTGGACTTCTAAGCATTAAATCAATTAATACTTTCTTTATGTGGTTTCTGTCATTGACACTGATTTTGTCGGTAACGGAGTCATCGCTTTGACACCAATTCCTTTTGACGAAGTTCTTGAAAGTAACCGCACCTGAGATGCGAACCGTTATCTCTATTTGTGGGCAGTCTATGAGTTCTAATAAAAGTATTGCAAACCCTTCTCTCGACTCAATTGATTGCAAATACTTTTCCGCCGGTTTTCGAACATTCGCTTCACTCGAAAGGGTTTGCAATAAATATGAAGACAATTGACTTATGGACTCATTTAATGCCATCTCTTCTCACTTTAATTGTAATTATAATAATAATAATATTAATTATATTTTATAACTGAGTAGTATTTAGCGATTAAAATAAGTTTTTGTTTAGATTTTACTTTACTGGTGAGCACAATAAAATGTATGACTTGTTAAGCAATCAGCTGGACTTATAAGGATTCGTAATATTGTTGCGATTTTGGTAGCATTTCATGCCTGGGGACGAGTTA
>JAQGCH010002797.1:0-11868 GCA_034699485.1 Nanhermannia elegantula
CCAAATTCAATGGCAATATAAAGAAATAGATAATATACAGGTATCCGGTTCTTAAAATTGGAACCGAGTACCCAGATTGACGGGTGGGTACCTGGGTACTCGCCCCGAGCTCTTGAGCATACAGAGTATCGATTAGTTATATCGATACCTACAGTCATGTACAAAAGTCTTGAAATTCACTCAAGTCTTTTAATATATGTTTTTAAGGCTATTTGTGTTAAATTTAATGATAAAACATTTATTTTCAATTTGACGGCTTAACGTTTACACTGAATAATGTTTTAGCATAAAAAATATGGATTAATTGCATTGTGAAACAGTTTAGTTGTTATGGAGATATTGTGTCAATGTTTTGAGCGATCAATTGTTCTCAATATGTTCTTATGCAGTATGTAATATACTAAGTATTCTATAACTCAAAGTATCCCAAACTAATTTAGAGCTCATATAATTTCTTGAATTGAGATCATTCTGACGCTTTATTTTGAATAGTCTGAAGTGATACAAAATATTTTCAAAATCGACCCGAAATTTGACCAAAGTCTTAACCAAAGTTAAAAAGTGTACTAAAGTTTCAAACATTACAATTTGCATTACAGTTATGTTTAAGATTTAATTCATAGTAATGCTGTACAGATGCTGTATATAAAGAGTGTATCCTTTAATATTCTGAATTAGCATAGCATAGGATTCTTTATTCTAATGAAAAGAATTCTTACATTAATATAAATTAAGTTCTTTTATTAGGAGACACTATTTTTTTAATCTGGGCTTATTTTTGGCCTTATTCGGCATTTTTAGCTTCAACCCAAGTCCGCCTGAACAAAATTGTTAATCCGTTATAAATTATAGTGATGATGACTTTTCATATCAGAGACTCATTTTTTAATCATTTTAAAATTAGAAAAAGCTTTTCGTGTTTAACAGACAAGAATTTATTTGCAAAATACATTACATTATATTACAGTACGTATAATGCAATTTGTGTTTCTAATACCATATGAAAAATACATAACGCTTAGCATAACTGATAATAAAATATTGAATAGTTAAATATTTATTTTCTTATCATTTTCAAGTAAATAGATGAAAAAGTACACAGCAATTGAAAATGTGGGAAATGGCATGCAATCGCTTTTAATCAAATACACCTTGTACTGGTACAAGTGTTGTGCAATCAGCTCATTATTGCAAATGTGCTTATGCATGTTCATAGTTAAACAGCTAATATGAAAAACTTAAATAATATTTCAATTATAATAATTTGTTTTCTTTTGTATATTAAAATTTTTAATTCAATACAAATTCTAAAGCAATAATAGCTTTGAAAATGATTTATTGCAATAAATTTCTCAGAAAACTTTTTGTACTAAAATTTTGTATTTAAGTCATACACAGAATTATTATATAAATGAATTGAAAATAATTTGCTATTTAAAAATAAAAATCAGTAAAAGATGAGAAAATCACAGTTCAGTAAATCTGAAGCCATTCAATTAAATCTAAAGTTGTTTAAAGTGGGGGATTTGTAAACGTATGTTAACAAGTTTTTGTGTTGCATTAGACTTAGAAATGAGAATTATGTTGTTATTATATATTTATGTGTAAATACATTCAATAACAAATAATGCTTCTCAGAAAAAATAGCAACACATGAAAAGCAAATTAAGCTATAAACACAAACATAGGCTTATTTTTATTAAAAAGTAAAAATTATAAAATAATGTTTATTTGGTATTGTCGATGAAATAATCCTATGTCCGAATTTAAACGCTTTGACGTAAGTTTACGTCTAACAAGAAATTGCATAATAGCTATCTTTAATAGCATTAGTGATTGTGTGAAAAATTGTTATCAACGTAAATAAATAATTGTTTCATTAAAAATAAATTTTAAAAAATTAAGTTTATTGTCAAACATTTTTGTGTAAGATTTGGATGAGTTGTTACCGCGTATAATACAGTAAATTTATGAGCATTGAAATAAATGACTGTGAACATCAATTATTAGTAATACTGACATATTCTGACTTTTGTTTCCGGTCAGCGTTAAAAAAGTTTTTATCAGATTATAAGTTTGAGTCTTTCTGTCAAATACTGTAAATATGATTGAATCCCATAAGAGAAAAAGATTTTTGAATCAATAAAAGAAATAAATACAGGATCACAAATAAAATGAAAAATAGATTATTTAGGATTTGGAACAGAAGCTTTGCAAGTATTTAATAATAGCGCTAATTTTGTTTTAACAGAATTATTTTCTATTATTAACTGATATAACATTATTTGATTTAATGGTTTTACACGTTTTGTGTTGAGATACAAGACAATGAGTTTCTTCAGCTAAGGTTACAAACTTTTCGACTTAGAGGTAATTTAAAATCTATTTCTATTATTCCAATATTAGGCCACATATAAACCCATTCACAATAAAACCATAACGAATGATTTTAAAAATATAAATAACATAAAAGTTATGATTATTATTATTTTAGTTTTTCATTATTACTTCCAAATGACAGCGTTTTTGAATCATTGCTATTTGAAGAATGAACATAAACACATACAGTTCCGACTGGAAACCACTTTCAGAAGTTACTTTAAGTTCTATGACCTCAATGAAAGTTTGACTTCGTTGCCAACTTTGTTTTTATTTGTTTATTAGAGATAGGGATAAAAAAATTTTAATCTATTTTATAATACACTTTATTATTTAGTTAACAAAATTAATCCTATTACGAAAGTATTCTATTAATTGTTAAACTGTTTCATAACATAACATATTATACAGTATAAGTTTTAAGGTATCGAATCTTTCTGCCAGTAAACTTTTAAGCTTTAATTTGAGGCCAGAATTTTACCAAAATGTACTGTATTATCATTAATATATTCATATCATATAATACTGTATAAACTGTTGCAATCATACATGCGCATTAATCAGAATCTTAAAAATAGTACCTAGGTTCCCCTTTCACATTTGGCCCCTCATTGTTGTTTTTAAGAAAATTTTAAAAACCTTTGATCCTCCCTTTGACTTAGATTAAAAATTCAGATTTGATTAAAATTTTAATTTGTTTATAAGATTTTCAATTAAATTTATGCTTTAATTGCCCAAAAATATCATTAAAAACATTGTTTTTCTATTAAGAGAAGAAATTAAAAAAATTTTGGCGAGAATACGCATTCTGAATAAATTTATCCCAGAAAACTGATGAGTTTTTGAACCCCCCTCGAAATTTCAGGAATTTCTGAAATCTCATCCCACCTTACGGTAAAATTAAGAAAATTAATCTCAGAAAACGGGTAATTTTTTATTTTACTTCAAAAAACGAGAATTTCTGAAAATTGATCCACGAATGTTCTTACATTGAGTTACATTCAAAGAATGTTTAAATCTACGGAACCCAATAAATCAATTTTAATCAAATAGAAAGAGTTTAAAAAATTAGACTCAAATATTTTTAATACAATATTTTGGAAGCCGTTTAAACAGATGTTTGAGTGAAACTGAAACAATTGTGATTTCTTACCAAGAATTAGCAAATTAATTATAATAATAACTTACAGATATATTAAACAGGATTCGTCCCAATCTCTAATTTCAATATAATATGCGGAGATAGAGAGAGTACAAAGTCTAGTGAAAAGGCGGAGTTAGGCAGTGAGGTATGTGTTAACGATAGAAAGTCGACAGAAAAGCAGAGAGAGTGCAGATTTGTTTCGCGAACCGGTAGTAGACATTGAATGCTTGAGATATACAGAACTGTGTGTACCAAACATTTAATATAGAAAAAGTGTATGCGCTTGCGATTTGACAACAATTAAAAAAAACATTTAACTTATAATAAAACTGAAAACAATTTGTTGTGCCTCTTATTACTTGATATCATTTGTGGCCTTTTCTAACTTGAGATCAGTTTAATCGCACTTTTGTAAAAGTTATGTAATCTTCAAATCATATAAAGTTATATAAAGCCATACAAAGCAAGTTAAGTCATACTTTCATTGAAAGCCTCGATAAATATTGTTTAGTATTGATGTTTAAACCGATAATTTCTGTCAGTTATCAAAATTAATATAAATATTTGATAAAACGAAACCATAATTTGAATCGTTATAATAGTAATAATAGTATAAAGTTATGAATCAATTTTTGCAATTATTTGTGGGTATATTACTATTGTTTTATTACTGGATTGAATCAATGGTACTCTTTTTTATCCCGAAACGCCTTCGATTTAAGAGTGTTGAGTTAGACATAGTATTAATTACCGGGGGTGGCAGTGGTCTTGGCCGCCTTCTGGCCGTTCGGTTTGCAAAACTTGGCTCAAAAGTAGTTGTTTGGGATGTGAATCAAAGCGGACTCGAAGAGACCTGTCGTTTGGTTAAAGAAGTGAAAGGAACTGCTTTCGGCTATATCTGTGACGTATCAGATCGTAATGCTGTCTATGAAGTGGCCAATAAAGTGAGACAAGAAGTGGGAAAAGTGTCCATTTTGATCAATAACGCCGGTATAGTTAGTGGCAAACGATTACTCGAAACACCCGATGAAAAAATTATCAAAACTTTTGAAGTGAACGCTATTTCACACTTTTGGGTAAAGAATATTCTTTTTTATTATGATATTTATATTATTTTCAGGTTATTGTAACTTTAGTTAAAGTGCATTATTGTGTCACTAATATTGATATAAGTATCACATTTCAAATGCCACATAAATATTTGATATCCAACCGATCCAATCAATACTGCGTTACTTTCTTAATCATATCTCATTCACTAATCTCACAATTGTTTATCCACTTATTTAAGTGCAAAGAAAATAATTTTCCAAATCAAATAAATCAAAACTATCTCAAAAAATGTTATTCAGGTATAGAAATGAACGAGACCTCAACCATAATCATTAAATCTAAGAAACTATCTTTCATTACCACTAAAGTCGTTTTTTTATTCTTTTTTGCAGTCTATAAGAATTCGATAATAATTATCACTCTTTGAATCACATTTTGAGCCAAGTCTTTAGTAGTGAAAAATAGACAGAGAAAGTCAGACACAACAAAGAATAGCAAAACATTATATACTACTATTATTGAACAATCCTATTGACAGCTATATTAATAAAGACCTTAGATTTCGATTATTTTTCTTGAGTTAACAAATAATACATATATTTTCACCAAAATAACTAACATTTCAATTGACTCAATACAACATATTGTAGTTTATTTGAGTGAACACAACTTTTTTATATGACAATCTTCGGCCAGAGACGGCTGATCCAAGAGCCCAAACCACTCTCCAAACATTCTCTCACACCAGACTTACTGTGTTTTCAAATTCTTTTATTCTAAAAAAATTTAAAGAATTCTATGGCCCTCTCATAGAAACTAATGCTAATTTTTTTATTCAATGGCTCGCAGTTGAAAACCGTAGGTTTAGAATAATTACTCGAAGTTTTAAATAATATTATTTAGTACTTCAAAATTTAAGGAAACACTTTCTGATAAAAGATTATGTTTTCATAAAAATCCAATAGTTTTTAAATTAATTTGAATACAACTTAATAATATTTAAAAAATATTTTAACAGTAAATAAAGTTATATAACTTAATGTGAACCTGTTATTGATAGTATTTTAGACTAGTTTTAGACCATTTATAAGTGAAGTTAAACTAATGTTAAAGGAAACTAAACAGAAAAGCAAAATATTTAAGATTTATTTACTTTTAATTGCAATCCAAGATCAAAGTTTATTGCTTTTGAGTCAACAGTTAAGTATTATCTTCACATAATTAGTGGTGACGTATCTTTCAAGCAACTAATGCTTAGAGTCTTGTTTTTATCTGAATGCATGGATTGTATATAATGTATATAATATCGTTAGAATTCATTATAAATGAATACCAAGATTTTCTTTACTAGTAGTTTAATTGATAATAAATATGAAATGTTAAAAATATAAGATATTATCAGTTTTTAAAAAAGCGTTTTATGTAAATCCATAAGTTGTCAAAATGTTTATGATGTTAAGACTTCAACTCAATTGCAAATAATCGGAATTTTATCCCAAATGATTGAATGCAGAAAATTGTTGATTGAAAGTCAGTTCACTGTCTGACTCGTTAAAATAAATGTCAATTTCATCCTATGCTGATTCAACAACTTTCAAATCCAGTGTACACAGAAATCTGTTTTTCCACTTTATAGTAAAAAAAGATTAAGGCATCAATTTATTTGATTTTATTTTTATTGCTCCAGAAACTTAAAGCATAAAATAAGTAGACTTATCGGTGTTATATGACTCTCAAGTTTATTATCAAAAATCATTTTTTGTACTATTTTCAGAAAGCGCTATATTTTTTTAGTGTGCAATACATTTATCACAAGCTATTATAGGAAACGCTTATTTTTTCCCAAACGAACTATCGATATCCCAGTGATCCTATTATTTGGAGACACAAAAAAGTTAATCAACTTATACCCTATTGAGTGATCACATGGTCTGAATTAATGCTTGAAGTTTTTATTATTTTTATTCAGGAATAGCTTTCTTTAACACACTGACCTAAACTCAATGATGAACATATCTTTTTATTTACTTCAAATTTTTTTTAAATGCCTATTCATAGGTTTGCATAAAAATACTTTTGTTTGGGTTAATTAAAAGGTAGAAAAAATTGGAGATCGAAAATGCATTACATAATGGGTGGACTTATAGTTAGCATAACTTAAATATTAAGTAATAAGCTATTGTACTCTAATCACGAGTATATTGACTCCCTGTCCATCTTAAAGTCCAAAAATATAATTTCAAAAACTTTTATTTTGAATGCTTATTCTGTCTGTTATTTGTCTGTCTGGTAATTAAATTTTCAAATTTATTCGTCGCTCAATTAATTTATAATAATAACTAAACATTAAGTTACTTTATTTTTAAGAAAAATACTTATCTTATTTGGTCTCTTATTCTCTTTAACTGAGTTTTAATTTTTGATTGAAAACTAGTTTTCGGTAACGCTTAAGCATCCCTTCTTCAGGCAAAGCGAGAACCACAAGTGACTCTTGATGTAGGTGTTTATACTCATTAGCAATATCAATAGTGTTTACCTAATAGAGCATAAATATAGAAGGAAAACAATAATAACTCGTACTATTGATACCTTTATTTGAAAACCAGACTAACCATTATTTACTTTCAAGATTCAAAAGAAGAAGACATAATAATGTTTGATTACATGGTTAACTGTTTATTTGATCAGAGATTGTGTTGATTAGAATATCAAAAAGTACTGTACTGTTGAATAAATTAACAAAATTCCACAACAATGTAACAATAAATAAGCAAAAAATATTAATTCCATATTAAAACAACATTTCTAGTGACGGATGGAATGAAAGATTCTGTTTAAATTATTTCTTCTGAGTGTTGCCTTATTTGTTGTTTAATAAATTTCTCTGACTGAGAGTTAAGGGATCAGTTCATCGCATAAAAGACTCATAAGACTAAAAGACTAAAAGACTGATAGCATTTTACAGGCATTAGATAACGTATTTTTTCTAGCTTAAGCCTCTATTGGACTGTTTTGTTAGCTTATTGTTTAATAGTTTAAATGACTTTTTTTATTTCACTCATGTAAAGTCATTGCACTTTTGACTTATTTAATCGATATTGTATTCCGATCTGATTCTCAGTTAACAAAAATGTGAAAAACATCAAATGCGAGCTTTATATTGTTGAAATTAACTATCAATAAAAGCACTGCTATGGATGAGCTTTGCTGTAGACATGCAATTTTTTGATTTTATAAATCTCGATCTCGTTTCAGTCTCGTGTAGTTCAGTGCAATTTCGTCTCGTCTCGCGAGTTATGACACTTCAATCAATTAGTTTTTACTAAAATCCATTTAGATATGTAATAATTCATTTTTTTGCAAAAAAAATCTCTTCCAATAAATCTTTTCGAACACGACTCGTCTCGTATCATAAATTTAATCAAAACTTCTTCTCGCGAGACGAGATTTTTTTACGTTTCGTTCTCTTATCTAACGGTACTTTATTGAATTCTTTATTTATAATTTGAAGTTATCATCTTTTTTACTACAAGTGGATTAATCTGATAATCCATAATCCATATTAATCAATAATATATCTCCCTTCGAGCACAATAATAATAATAGTTGCCAAAAATCATATGGTGTCTGTTTTGGAAGAATTGTATTTAATGCTAAAATAGTTAAACGTCTACTAAAAAAGTTCATTTGAATAAAATAAAGTATTTTAATAAAGCCTTATACAGGTACGTAAATGTGACTATTTAGATCATAGCTTTTACAATGTTTTAACTGGCTAAGGGTGCTTAAGCCCATAATGGCTTTTTTGGAGAATTGAGTACAATTTTAGTTTCAATTTTAATAAAGTACTAAGTTTTAAAGACTAAGATTTTAGCCCCAGACCAAATGCTATAGAATTGTTCCCAAGTTTCTCTGATCACATTCCATGAGAAGTAAAGTTAACAAAAATGTGAATCATTTCTATTGGTTATGGGTCACTTGCCCGACTGCAATTTGCCCGACTCGACAATTTTTTAACAAGAATTCTAGCTGCTCCCTTGGCGGCGACTACCGCCGCCGCCCACGAAAATGATAAACCATAACCTAACTAATACGTTGGGTCGCTTCGCGCAGGCACTTAACTTACTTATAGAGGAATTTTTTAATATATACTGAATATTAAAATTCTGACCTAGCGAAATTATGACGTTTATCAAGTCAAGCATTTGTCGAGTCGAGCAAGTGTCAGTCGGGCAAGTGTCCGCCACCCATTTCTATTGCTGACTAATGCTAACAGTCAGAGACGAAATAATTGTTTACTACACCAACTAATTCATTTACACCATTATATATATACACGACCGTTAGTGGTTTATATCAAAGTTATGAAAAATTATTAAATGAAAATTTTATTTGAAAAATATCTTGACATTAAATGAATATCTTATATGAAATCTGAAACTATTATATTCATAGTTTTATATTTTCAATAACTCTTATAACTTTAATATTTAAAAGCATTCATAATTTATTGGACATAATCACTGAACAATTGATTTCAAAAAATGATTAATTATTAACTTTTATCGTGATTTACACAATAAATGTTCTTTTTATGAGCTTTTTAGGTAAATATTTTATTTGCTCAACATTTTTCTTACACTAGCTGTATGTCAAAAAAGTTTGAATTAAGTCAGTTAAGCACAAGTGGTTAGAATTAATTAATTTACAAAAGTATATAAATGAAACACAAAAATAGTTTATTCCCTTTAAATTACTTTAGAGATAACGACATTTTTAAAATTTAAAATTGTGAAATGTCTTAATTAACTATATATTGATTGATTGAAAATATCAGTAAAATAATTAAACATCTTCTACAACCAAAAATTTTCCTTTTTTTATATAAGTCACTCATACAGAATCATCTTTTTTATTATCAATTGTGGGGCATTACATATAAAATATAAATGATTAAAGATACCTTTATGAAATCTTGTCTTAAAAATTATTTTATCGAATTTTCTTGTAAATATAGATGTATTCTTCAAGAATTCGTCTCTACTTTAGGCGAAAAATCTCATTTTATTCTATACAGATGTCTATATTTTCAAATCTATACATAATTTAAACCCTCAAATATGTTATAACCTTTTGTTTAAAAAATGTAATAAAGTTAAAAATCAATCGACAAATCAAATGAGACACTCAAAAACATTTATTAAATGCTGAAATGTTACACACAAAACAGTATTTTTTAAGGTATATAAAGTTAATGTATGATTCACTCCGTGTTAAAATTCACTTTTACAGAGAAAACTGCTATTCTATTATTTTGATCTTTAATTTTAATTAATTATAAATTATTTTTAGTTTTATTATTGTGTTTTTGTCCAGTATTTGCATTTTGACTGTATTTTAAACTTATAAATTCCTAATTGAATTTTTTGCAGATTTGTTTATTCAGTTATTTTACGCTTTATGTCATAAATAATGATTAATTGATTGATTGGTAAAAATGTTTTTGTTCTATTCAAATAATTGCAATTAATTCAAAAATGATTGAAAAATGAGATAACAGTACCGAAAACAATATCTCATGACAGTTGAACTTATTTATCGTAAACAAGAAGTGAATGATCAAAATTTTAAAATATTAAATAGAACTTTAAAAATAATAGAGTTTTTGATTCATGTTTTGTATGTATAAATATTAAGACTAAAATTCTAAACTAAAATATATTATTTATACCCATCGTTTTTGGTTTCTATGATAACTTCAGAGAAAAGAAAGCTTTTAAGTGAACGTAAAGTTTTTGAGCTTTGAATCATATTTTAAAAGTACTTTATGAACAATAGTACAATGTTTAAAAGCTTTTTAGATAAATATGTTTATTGCAAACAATGAATATATTAACTTACAGTATATTTCTATTAATAAAATTATTTCTAAAACGTTGATAGCAATTGATTCGTAGAATTTCTTCTTGAATTCGTCATAAATAATGATTTTTTAATTATTTTTGGCGTTTTGCCAATCTATTGATAATTTGATTATTGATCAATTCATTGGAAAAACACCAAAACTAATTGACAGTTCATTATTTATGACGTATAACAACATACAATATTGATTGCACTGGTGCACAATGTTCAGCAACCGATCATATGTTTATATAATTATTATTAATTGCCGCTAATTCATGATTTAATTTTCTAATTTAAAAAACATAAAATATTTTGCGTTCAGCACTGAATCTCGACAGAATCCCAAAATTGAATTAAGTAAAGCATGCAATTTTTGATATATGTAAAAGACTGTTGAGCTTTAGATTCAATGATTCTAATTTGATATTTAGTATTAATGTTAAACCTGGAAAACTATACAAATCTATAAATTTATTTTGTAATAATAAAATTGTTAAATAAGGGCTCAATTAATTGTTTCGATATTTTAGTCTCTTCGCATTGACACTGAAGGTAACCCAAACTTTTAAGATTAGTCTGCCTTCCAGTTCTTCTCAATTAGTTGGACTAAGTATTCTAATTCAAGTCCCACAAATTCTCGCTGCCCCAGAATCTGTAAATTAATTTTATTTACATTAAAATATTTCCAATTGATTTCTACAATTTGATAGAATAAACTCTTTTTGAATACGAACTATTGAATTGTCAGAATTTGTGATTTTTGAGCCTTATATGACAGAGAACTGATGCTTTTTATTTTATAAACTTTAATATTCAAAATAGGTCAGGACTTGATTCAAATATCCAAAATATGTTTTGAATTCTTAACTTTATTGATATGTTGTCGCAAATGTTAAACTTTTATTCTTTTGCAAACCTGAATATGAATAATGAATGTTCACGACTGAGAGAGACGTTCATGTTTTTGACTGCTTCCGAATATATAATGCCTGAAAAATTATGGCATTTCTTGCAATTCGATACCCAAAAATAAATCAATCAGACAATAACTTATTTATAAGCATTTACTTGATATAAATTAGAGGCTAAGAAGAATAGAGTAGACTGTGATATATAATTAGCGGTTATAAAAGTAAGCCTTGAGCTAAAATTAGGGTTAGTTTTGGCGCTTTTTGCTATTCTTTTATGAAAATATGAGACTATTTCCAGATAATCGGTATGACATATAGTATTGTTAATCTATAATCTATAAGTCACTAAACTATTAGTGGACTGCATACTAGTAGAAGAGGAGCCAATCTATCCTTGACCAGCTGACACTCTTATCTCCTCGGATTCTTCGAGTATTTGACGCGTCTTATTGATTAACACTAAAGTAACATTAG
>JAQGCH010002798.1:0-11865 GCA_034699485.1 Nanhermannia elegantula
TAAATAATTTTCAGCTGATTTAATAATTAAATTCTGTGGTAAGGGTTTTGTTATATCTAAACATTCCATTATTTTTGTGCTGTCATTAAAAGCATATTAAAAATGTTTCGATTTTACTTATATATTAAAACTGAATCATTCTCATGACTCGCTTTGTATTTTTAAACAATATTCCACTAAAAATTATTAATACTCGATAATATTGACAAATGTATTGCCTTTTTTGAAATTAATGTATACACTTCTTTACATCGTACGCCTTATAAGATATGCATTTACTTTTCGCAGTTATGCAAATATATTATGAAAACTATTTTACAGTATTTGCACAATTAGTAAATCCAATGATTTTTTACGCAAGTCATTTAGTAATTACAGCAAGAATACGAATATTAGTCTATATGAAAATAATGAATGAAATTGTCATAATTTAAATTTTGATCAATTACTCAATTTTTCATTAATGATATATATATCGGCATAAGTGGTAAACTTAAGCTATATTATAATATTTATGGCTATAATTATGATATCATTAAATTTAAAAGCATTAATATTATAATACCATTAAATATTTTTTAAATATCATTAATCAAATATATTCATTAAAATATATCACAAAATCATTAAAAAATATATTTTTATCTTAAAATATAATTAATCATATTTTTATATGCAATTCACTGAAAATCATTACAATTACTATTTAATTAATGGTTGTAATGCACGATATATTAGAAATAGTATTATATTTTTATGAAGCATTTTTTGTTAAATTTCCTTTTTTTTGCTTTAAAATGAAAATTTATATACAATAAATATATTTATATATAATAATATTTATTCATAAATATTATTATATATATAGGGTGTATTTTTACTATCCAGGCGGTTTCAATTTTTTATATAAAAAATGTTAATAGAGATAAAAACGCTGTAGTGGCTTATTTCGTATGTTATTAATTATATTACTTTTTTCAAAGTCTAAAATACACCACTGCAACAATTATTTATTAATTACAATTGCAATGAATTTAACTGAATTTGATTTTGAAAATGAAATCAGTAATTAAATATTAAATATTTATATTTAAATATATGGCTCATTATAAATATGGAATATTTAAGTTGAAAAATGCGTTGCACTATATTTTTATTAACATTAAATTGTTTTATGTTTATAATACAATAATTAATCGGTCTTTTGATATGATTATTAATATATTGAGAATTTATTCCGGAATTTTCATATCAAATATAATATATTCTCATTTTATTGATATATTCACGAATAACAGAAAATATTTAATTGCTTGTGCAATAATATATTATGTTCGATAATATTTTTTGCTACAAAAGATTCCATTTATATATTTGTTTTAAATAAATAAAACTATTTATGGGATTTTGGAAAAAGATCGCAAGCATTACAATATATAGAATTAAGACTTTTTACTAAATTGTATGCCTAGTCATCAATAAATTTTTATATAAAATATTACAAGTTATCAATTATTAGGCATACACTTTTTTGAAAAGTGGCTTTTATCGATCTCTATATACAATACAATACAATATATGATTAGCAAAGTATATTCATAAATAAGACTCAATCAGGACTATTAAACTCGTGTTGTATTTTAATAATAGGCTTTAAATTTAGTGTATTTATTGATTTTAACTTTTATTTATTAACAGTGAAAATAATCTAAAAGTAAGAGTTTTTATATTAGCCGAACGTTTTCGATCAAAACTAAGATCACCTTAAGGGCTATTAAGATGTTAATTTGTTAAATCTTATTGGCTTTCAATTTATTTTTATTTTAAAGAGCTCTCTCAAATAGCTAAGTCAGGTCAGGCTTACTCTATATTACGGCTTAGTATAGCCTTTACAATCATATGGAGATATTGCAACTCATTTTATATTGTTGTAAATGTACAAATGTCATTGTTGTTATTCATTGTTGTATAAATAAAAGCCATTTTCTATATTCAATGCAGGAATACTTTAACCATTTTATTAATATTTCATTAAAGTAATTAACTTTTTCTTTGTCTGTAATAATCAGAGAATTAAATTTTTAAGTTCAAAAAACAAGAACTTCTATAGACAATCATCAAAATTGAAAATCAATGTCATAAAAGAATTTATTTTCTACAATATGAACTCAGTTGGAAAAAATACACGTCAAATAAATTAATGTCAACAACTTAGATATGAATTGCAATTTTTTATATTTAATTATTTACGAAAAATGATGAAAAAATTCATAGCGACTCGAATTTAAGAGATATTCGTACCAGTGTTTAAAAATTAAAAGGTTTAGACCTATATTTATATGCAGCTCAGATATCAGTATTGTATTTAATAGAGGGGAATACAACTTGTTTTGTATACTATATCCCCAGATGAACCCGATATCTCGATTGGTTCGACTGACTCTCGTGGAGACTTAGGAGTTCATTCATTTAAACTATACATACAATTGTTATGCAATATCATGTCCAAGGGATTTGTCCCTCAAATGTGACATTCACGTCATTTTTATCAAAATATTATTCAATTAAATATTTAATTCAAAATAAGAACTACTATAGACAGTCAACAACTTTTAGTTTAACATTTAATACTCAATATCACAACAGAATTAAAGTTTTATAACAATAGGTTGAAAAATGCAATTAAAATAAAATTATATAAATACCAGTATCGGGAGTGTATTTTCTAATAAATATTTAAATATTTACGCAAAATAACAAAAACATTTCTAACAATGAGAACAATGAGTTATTCAACTTACCAGACTAGGAGCGTTAGGAGGTACCAGTGTTCCAACAAATAGGATATATATATATATGCCTGTATTTATATGAAGCTTAGATATCAAAACAGAATACAACTACTTCTATATAGTTGTTTACAGTATATAAGAAATATTATATTATTGTTTTCTCAGTTGTTTCTATGCTATTATACAGTATAAGATTTAGTTTAAATCTATTATTAAAGTGTGAAATTATTTTGAGTTTATTTCATATATAAATATAGTTTTCATATTTAAGATGAATTTCTTTAATATACATTATTCTAGAAATACAGTTCATGAAGTAATTACAAAAATGTCATTAATTATTGTAAACAAAATTCTGAATATATCTGTGCGAAAATTATTTAAATCTTTTTGTGCACTATTGTTATTCATTCAATTATTACAATTAACTATAGATTATAGTGAATACCATACAGTTATTGATATGAAAGTTGGGAAAAGCAAATTATTGATTACTCCTATGAGTCTATGCATTGGCTCTAAACGAGAATATAATAGAATAATGTCTGAAAAATATGAAAATCAAACAGTTGGCCAATATCTTAAGCAAAATATTAGATGTCAGCTGCATTTTGAAAATGGGTCAATAATAGATTGCAATGAAATGGCATCAATAGTGGAAAGCGTAACACCACTTGCTTACAGATGTCTCACATATTTCAGTCAATTATTTGATTCAAAGCCAATACCATACGATCCTTCAAAACTTTACATTCTTCGCATCTCAAACAATATTGATATGTTTGGATTAATTCATCAAATGAGAACACCTCCACATTTTATCAGAACTAGATATGCATTTAATGTAGAATTAAATCTAATTGAATTTTCATTAATTCAAGAGAATTTATTGCCCTTTCCTTATGAGACTAATTGTCATGATTATGAAATTCATTGAAACACTCACAATCACTATCAATCACACGAAGACTGTATTGTCAAGAATTTGCAAATTCAAGAATTTAAAACTTGTAAATGCAATCAGAAATGGATTGTAACAAATCAAAGTATTCATAGAAATTTCTGTAACAAATGTAACTATAAATTCATGTTAGATAAGAAAAAATTAGAAAATAATTGCAGAAAAAAATGCTTAAATCAGTATTTTTCAAGTGGTTTAAATCAAATGTCAATCAAAAATATTGCCAAAACAAATGTAAAATTAATAGTGAATTATAAATTTGCTAAAAATGACATAATTTTCACATATTTATCTAAAATGAATTTTATTGAATATTTGTGTTCTATGGGAGGTCTGATTGGGATGTGGTTTGGGTTAAGCGTATTTCAGTTTACAAATCAATTCATTTTGTTACTAACGAAGGGATATCAAAAGTTTATTCGTAATTCATATTTCAAAAAATATCTGTTAATTTGCTGCCCAACGAGTGGAAAATTATTAAAAATACAAGTTTTAGATATATTTAGAATTTTCACATTAATTATTTATATTGTTTTGATGTCATTTCAATTAAAGTCTGTTATCACCAGTTATTATGATTTCGAAATAATAACTCGTTTTGATATACGAGAAATCAAAGCATTTCCAGCTATTACTGTAAAAATACGATTCAAAGAAAATGATTTAAATGAATTGCAAAAAATATATCCTTCAATGAAGACTGAGATCATTCAAATCATATCTAATAGCACTCAATTATTTCCCATTCATGTCAAATATTTTAGACATTTCTTATCGGAGAAACGAATCAACGAATTGCCAGAAAATTTGGGATTTAATAACATAATAAAATTATGTCAAATTATATTAAACGATAAAGTAATGAGTTGTCCAAAACTAAGGTATGGATTTGAGATGGAACAAAATAATAATATTAATATTTATGGAGTTTTCTATCCTAATGAACGGGTATATCACAATGGGTTCAATTATAGTCTTAATAAGCTATTTAATCAAAATAGAATTGAAGGAATCAGAATTACAGTATATCCTCATTTTCACCATATACCCAATTTATCAATACCCGGACATCATACACAAAACATATTTTTAGTCCAAAATAGAATAACTAAAGCGCATTTTGAGACATTTTTTGTCAAAAATCTTGCGAATACAGGGAAGGGCTGTTATGGCGAAGAAAATATTGATTATTTTCATTATGAATTCAATGAAAACTGTATTTTTGAGGAATTTTATTACAAAGTGAATAAAACTTATGGCTGTTTACCCGTTGCAAATGTTGATATGATTATTGAATTTGAAAGATTTAAGAAAAGATATCAATTTTGTGATTTAACTTTTAGTGAGAATATGACTGTTATAAATATGCACCTTGATCAAAGTGATGATTATTGCAAAAATAAGTGTAAAACTGTTACTTTAGAGACAAAGATTTCATATTTAGAGTCATTTTCAAATCAAACAGTATTAGAGATAATCCCATCTAAATCTCACTGTATTGTATATATTGAAACATTAAAGACTGATTTTAATAATTTGATATATAATTTTGGAGGCTTTCTATCCCTTTGGTTCGGATTATCACCTATTAGTGCAACCGATTTAATCATTTATTTTATTCAATTACTCAAAAATAATTTCTCCAAAATTAAAACTTCAATCAAAATGATTGTTAAAAAACTCTACAAATTTATTATTCGATTATTGAAAATATTAATTTTCAATTTTAATATATTAATCGATATTTTTGTTCACCTCCTCTACAGTTTTATTCGAATACTAAAAATGCTTTACTCAAAAAATAAAACTTCAATCAAACATAATGTTCACAATCTCTACAAATTTATTTCACTAATAAAAAAACTATTTTTCAAAATTATTATTTTAATCGATATTTTAGTTGACTTACTCTCCACTTTATTCAATTATTTAAAAACTTTTGCCATAAATAATTGTTCCCATAACTGATAGAGAATATTACAGTTGATATAATGTTAAATACACATTACATTCATAATTAAGTATTACGAACACAAAATATTTTGTAACTTTATTGCACTAATACTATAACCTGACCATAATATGTATCCAATATTTACTAATTACACAAAATTGATTTTATTGTGTGAATAAATTTAATAAAAAGAGAAAAATAATAGTAAAATAAAATGATAATTATATAAAAATTAATTGATAACACGTTTGGTCCCATCGAATGGTTTTGTGGATTTGTTTGACTCCACTTTATCTTCATTAATACCGATATCAACAGGATTTGGGTCGTCTGGTATTACATCTGACCAATACATGAGTTTTCTATCTTTATTTTGATTGATAGCATGTGCATGAGCGTGCTTAGTTGCTGGTTGAGTGTGAGCACGCTCGGGCGAGCGTCAAATGTGTAGCATATTAAAATATTTTTTTATTTAAACAAAAATACAATAGCAAACAGAAAACCATGTCTTATCAGTTTTGATGTTAATCTGTGAATACATGTTTATTTACAATGTAATTAGAAAAAAATCCTTTAAAATCTTTCAATAAAAAAATTATAAGCCCTGCTGGGATTCGAACACTAACTTTGTTGAATAACAGTGATGGGCCAAATTGGGGTGAAGATGGATTCTTTCGTATAGTTATGGGTAAGAATATGTGCGGCATTAATCATGAGTACTCGTATCCTTTTCAATAAAAATATTTAAGCAGTTAGTTATATAAAAATTTAATT
Source organism: Nanhermannia elegantula (assembly GCA_034699485.1). NCBI lineage: Eukaryota > Metazoa > Arthropoda > Arachnida > Sarcoptiformes > Nanhermanniidae > Nanhermannia > Nanhermannia elegantula. Next base: position 6,482 of record JAQGCH010002798.1, read on the forward strand.
ATTGGCATATGTTTTGCTGCAAATATATTGATATATTGCTTAAGTATTGTATTTTGTTGAATATCTTTAATTAAATAAAAAGGTTATATTTGAATAAATTTCAACTCATTACTATTGAAAAAATTATGTGATAGCAATCTTGGCTTTATCTCATTCTAAACTCCGCACTCAAAAGTTTACGGCTGAGTGCGACTCGGCATTGAAGAGTACGGGTGCCAGGTTTGGTGAACTTAAATAGGGGAGAAAATCCGGGAGTTATAAAAAATCAAAGGAGGGACCAAGGTATATTTTTATGATTTTTCAAAATTCCAGAAAAGGCCAAAGAGGGGACCAAACTATTTGTTTTCAAAATTTTGATGAATCCGGGAGACTCCCGGCCAATCCGGAAGAGCTGGCAGCCGTATTGATGAGGATTAACACTAACAAGACTGAAACAGGTGTAGGAGTTGAGTGAGTTTCTGCATCGGGATCTCGTTCTCGAATGATTCTACTTTTGATTTAAACACTTTATGTTAAATGCAAACACTTTTGATAAATTCAAAAAACGATATATTTTGGAAAATATTAAAATTTTTATTTGTTAAGAAATTAATAAAAAGATTTCTTTATTTCTAACTAAAGCTCAGAAATAATAAGATTTAAAACAATATTAACTCTTAATATTGAATTAAAGTTGACAAATCACAAAACGCTGAGTATTTATTGGCTCTGAAAACCATTTACCAAACTGTTCACTATTAAACAAACTGACGGCTACATAATCCCAACCACTGTTAGTGTTGGGCTCATTATAATCTTGATCCCAATTAGTATAAGTGAATTCATTGCCACTATTAATCCATTTAAACTTTCCCGAAGTATCTCTGCGACCATTTATCCAAAAAACGGTTAAAGGAGTTGAAGCATTAGCATTAGGAACTGGTTCTCCAATTTCTCTCATAAAAGACTCAAATATTGACTGTTTTCGTTGTGATTGTAATTCAACTAAAGTTGAGTTCACTTTTGCGCAATAATTGACCGCATCAGTGAATCCCATCGTAACATAGCCTCCATTTTCATTCAATGGAATTATAAATGATTGTTGTTTACCCGTGTCGTCAATGAATGTTTTTGAAAAATTAAATTTATTACTTAATGTACTACTTTTGCATTGATTCTTAGTTTCGGTCAATTCTTTTTTGGTTTCATTCAACTCTTTACTCAATTTATTAATTGTTTGATTGAACTCATTTTTCATTTGACTAATTGTTTTAATCAAATCAAATACCGTCACAGTTTTCTGACAGACCACTAAATTCTTTTTACTGCAACTCTCGTCTATCCATTTGCCCAATAGAATAGTCTCAGCTGACATTTCGGCACAATTTTTATCAACTGTATTACTGGGACTCCCATTCGCCCAATTAGTGTAATGTGTGTCAGAGTTATCAACCCATTGAAAGCTATTTTGTGTATTTTTCAGTCCAATCCATATGTTTTCATCTATTTTATGAGTTTTATATATAAACTCTTCAATAAATTCTTGTTCTTCTTTTGAATTTATTGTAAGCAATACTGAGTTTTCTGTTTCTAAACAAGCCTTAACTGAATCGTCAAAATTAAGAAATTTTTCTTCACTAAGAATTGAAACACATTTTTCATTTTTATATTGCGTCCAATTTCCACATATAGAGGTATCGGTGGAAACATTTGAAACTGAAATAACAATTTTATTATTATTTTAAATAATTATTCAAAATAATTACCAAATGTGTAAAATACAAGAAACTTATGTATTATATCGTAAAAATGCATTATTCTTTCCAATCAATTAATTGATATCGCACTGTAACACACCTTATGTATGACATATGAATTCAATTGACTGCTATTTAAACAATTTTACATTTATTATCAGAACAAGTGTTTAATTCTCATATACTTATAATCCCTTAATTAAAAACAAATTCAAGGCTTTGTAAAAGGATATTGTTGTTTGTGTTATCAATTTATATCGTATTTGATTTCTTTTTTACAGTTAGTTATGATTCAGCAAAAATGGTTAAGACTTATATAAAGTAGAACTCAATCTTAATTTTTTTAAAATTAATTAAATTAAATTAACATCGAAATATAGATAAAAGATGAATGCATTATAACCCCGATTATAGCAACCGCTTTATAACCAAATTCTATGAATTCAAATTGTAATATATTTCACTGATTTAATTATTAAAAATTAAATCATTACTTGGTTAATATAATTTACATGTAATTGATATGGCACTGCAACGAGCACTTGCTTTATTCGGTCAAGAATGAGTAAGCTAAAAAGTGGAGGGATGTCAAAAACTCAATGGTTTTCTGAGACAATTTTTTTAAAATAAGGAAATATTCGTTTATTTGATTGACTTGACGTTCGGTAACCGCTCGGCATTCACTCAACTCAAAATAGCGAGCGCTGAGCGTTTCAATTTCCTCGAGCGCGAGCTCGAGTGTCATTACTGTCTATAATAAGCTGTAATTAAAAGTACTTTCAAATCAAACTATACTGCATTTCACTTAAATATTTTATATATTAAGTAATAAACAGTTTAATATCTATTTTTTATATTTAATAAATAAGTGCTTTTTTGATTACAATACAATTATTTTTATGACTTAATTATAGTTTTACTTATGTAGAAGTACTGTAAGAATAGTAAGACTTAAACTCTATAAAAGAAGTGTTTGTATTAAACGATTGACCCCTTATTTCTTTATTTTTGAGAGCATTGAGAGTAGTGTTGAATCAGTTCCAAGAACGAGAACTGAAACTAAATTATTTTAATTTCGTTCTCGTTCTCGTTCCAGAACGAGAACGAAATTAAAAATTTGGAACTGATCCATCACTAATTGAGAGTAATACTATATTCGGGAAGAGTAAAATACTTGTGAAGTATGAGTAAAAACTTTACGCGAACGCCACTTCACATTTGAAACTTTTATTACCAAATTGCGTATCAATTACAATCAAAATCATATCAAATATTATATTTAGTATGATTACTATCTATTTGATCATTAGGATCATTAGTAACTTTTGACAATAGTATTATAAATTACATTTTACGACATATCATTTCTTTTATTTGTTAAATATTTTGATTGTAATTTTCGCATATTTTAAGTAAATAAGTGCCAAATTCTATATAACACTTAGATTCTAATTTTATAAATAACTATAAATTCTCTCCGGTTTATCTCAGGTTAAGTCTATTTTCACGATAATCGTATTCATTACTATATATGCTGTAACTTAATGTTATTTGAATTTATTGTCAAAAATTTAAGATTTTGTTATTCTTCGACAAAATAATGACCCTTTTAAGTACCTATTTCGCGATATTTAGTCACTTATTAAGCACAAAACACACCTATAGATCTGTATCCTATTTGTTCCTCGAGTATTGTCCGGATCGCCTCATTTCATTTGAAACCTTTATTATTTAGAATTTGAAAGCTGTTGAGCTCATTATTTTTTATAACAATTTTCAGCATTTGTTGCATCTAATGTTAAGTGAACGAAAGGTGTTCCTAAAGTTCGTACATTATTTTAAGACTAATTCCAAAATATTTTTTTTTTGTAAATTTAATGAACCGGAACTTCTGGAAAATAAGCCATAGAAATAAGTGCCACTGGGCTTAAGATCGAGTGGGTTTTTAATTGAAGAAATAATTTCAAGTCATGTGATAATTAGTTAGTGTTTTAAATGTCTTAAATATATATTATTATCTGAAAATTATTACCATTTAAGAAATTTAATCTTAAATTGAGTGTGGATCTATTGGTAAATTTTGGGAACAACGATGCTTTTGATTCTTATGCAGATACTATACAGACATCAAATACTTATGTTTCTGATACTGAAAAGGATGACATAATTACATTTGCTTCAGATTAATAATTTTATGTTATAAACACATAATTTTAGGCGCATTTCACTTATATTTCACACAGTGCCGTAACCAGCTTTTTTGGTTAGGGGGAGGCTAAATCTTGAAAATTGCCATTAAGATCAACATATATTGAATAAAGCATTTTATATAATATTATTATATTATAGCAATCATTTTTAGCAATTTTAATATCAAAATTATCTAACTTTAGTGATCAAATAATTCATTTTTCAATTGAAATGATACAATTTTAAATTGTTTGGGGAGGCTTTAGCCTTCCCAGCCTCCCCTCTGGTTACGGCTGTGATTTCACATTATCACTTGTATTACTTATTATATAATATACAGTAAAGATATTAACTTAAATTCAAAAGTGTATGGGCTTAGTATTGGGCGGGCTTTTATTTAAAGTTTTTAACAACCTTTAAAAAAGTGAAAAAATAAATACAAGCCCATGGGCTTACTTTTAAGAAGTCCCAGTACTCTCAAAATAGATTAATAGCATTTTATAACATCTACTTCTTCATGTAAAAGCTTCTTCAAGTTTTATACTCAGCTTAACTGTCTATTAATTGATATATGTATAGTAGTAACCCACACACAAAATGTATACAATCTCTAAATGTGCTCTATATATCACACTCTAATTCAAACAAAGCTGACAGCTGTTCATAAGGAGGTGACTGCATCACTATCATAACATATAATCATTAGTTAGAATATGTTTTTAGAAAAAGATCTTCAGTGACTTTCATGTCTTAATGCTTAGCATACATATACATTATTATATAATACAATGAGCTATATTTGTAAAACAATTACATTTTTCTGTGAATTATTTACTATTTAAATAGCGTATAAATGTGTTATAAAAAATATTAATCATATTTTTGTGAAATAACTGTTAGATTATTGTTATAATACACAGAACATTATGTCGTACACAGGTGTTGATGTGTCAAAGATCATCGCTTTCGGCCCCGGACTAAATGGTGGCAAAACTGGCAAAAAAATTATTATTTATGTTTCTGGCGCTCCGAATATCGTTTTAGGAATGGGACTGTCGTGTTGTGTTGACGGACCCACACGTCCTGATGTTATATATGATTGTGAAAAATATGACGTTAGCGTTCAATTAAGTTTTGTAGTGCGAGTGCCCGGAGATTATGTAATAACAATTCTGTATAAAGGCCAACAAATTATTGGCAGTCCGTTTAAAATTACAGTAAATGGTCATCATATTTGTGCACATAAATCAACACAAATTGTTTCGAAGATGGATATTAGTCTTCCAGTGCTATATATCTCTGATTTTGAATAATATATGTAAAGGAATAGTGTTTTTCATTTCTATAATAATTGTAAATTTAGTTCAATTAACGTATTTTCACTACAATTCATTTTAATTCACAACTTTTCACTAAAATGTAGGTCTAGTTTAGACTCTAATAAAAGGATTAAGACTT
>JAQGCH010002799.1:0-11865 GCA_034699485.1 Nanhermannia elegantula
AAAATTAGTTTGACCCCCCCCCCTCCCCCATGACTGCGTACGTACTATGTGTATCATCTCCTATGTGTGTGCTACCGGTGCCGGTTAGTTTGGATCCAATTGGACGTCTCTTTCATTTCGCTAACTATAACTTTCAATGCATTCGTTGAAAACCAAACTTTTGAGACGTTTAGTGAAAAAATATAAGCAGACCTGTGATTGGCCTCAATTGTATTGTATTGAAGTAAATAAAAATCGGTTTCTGCTCCACACGAAGTACTATAGAAACCTTTTGTACAGAATTTATCCATTGATTACAAAAAAGTCAAAAAGAGTTTTTTATACAGAAATATTTTTTTAACGGTATTATAGTTTGAAAAGTTTTTCTTTAGAAGAATAATTATTTTAAGGATTAATTAATTATTTAATTTCTTATATAATAGAATTGAGAAGAGAAGGAAAGAGATATTGAAAAGTAATTATAAGTTATTTATATTTTTTAAGAAAATTTTTAATTCTTTAAAAATATTTAAGTCTTTTATCAGATGTTTTGGTTTAATTGGCAGTGAATGACCTGATCTATGGATTGCATTAATTAATTGATGTCTTTCATCACTGAGTAGAACACATTCAAGAATCACATGAAGAGGTGTTTCTATGGCTGGTTGGCCTCAATTATACTCCAGAAATGAAAGATTTTATGCCACTGTCTTCGCTGTTATACTTTTAGCAACATTTTTAAGAAATTAGTTGTGAATTGAATGTCCATTTGAAGCATGGAAGGGGTGTGGACCCGGTAAATAAAATTGTTTGAAATTAATTTTAACTGGTATTTATGCTAATATATGCTTTACATCAACGCTTCTCAAACTCGGTTTTACGGATCAAAATAATCCGCGAACCCCAAAAAATTAACATTAAGGTCTATGAGACCACGTCAGGCAAAAAAGTTAAGGAACCTATGCTTTATGCCAGACATGGGGAAGGGGTTATGTGGAAGGAGTTAGTCATGTTTTTAATTATTAAATTATTACAATATTTGTAATATATTTATTAATAAAAAATTCATTAAATGTTTTCAATGATTACAAAAATAATTATTAAAATATTAAACGTTATTCAGTAATAACTTTATTATTCTCATAATGTGAACAGAACTACAATTAATTCCTTAAAACTCTCTGATGCGGCACGAGATCCATCACTGACTAACTCTCTGAGGGTTTTATAAATACAATAATTTTTTATAACATTTATAAACCTTATAAATAGTTCATAACTGAAATAATATATAATATGTGCTAAAAATAACTAATATTTAAGAATAGTTTAGACATTTGTATGACTTAAACAATTAGTGATAACAATATTTTGCCAAATCCTCGAAATTGCATTTCTTAGCACAACACTCGCCTACAATTCCACGCCTGACTCTTGCGGAGTGAAAAGAGCCAAAACTTTCGTTACCATTAACTAAACAAATAAATCACAAAAATTAAAACACTTTAATAAAATCTAAAACATATAAAAGCAAAACATATGAGACTAGGTTAAACATTATAGTGCTGTACAGTCGAGTGTGAAATCCGTGCGAAATTTTTTTACGTTACGGCACTGTACGAAATATTTTAATTCCGTAAAAACTGATACTGCACGGATTTTTACTGAAAATTTCATTGTGTACCAATGATCATATGTTTACTAAGTTAATTATACAGTAAAAGCTCGATATAACGAACCTCAATGTAATGAACATCTCGTTATAACGTACATAATCTGAATCCCGTTCGGCCATTAATTAAGCGAAAATGCATTCGATATAACGGACGAAAATTTTTATCTCTTAAGGGTTCGTTATATCGAGCTTTTACTGTATAACTTAAAAATATAATCTATTTAAAGCTTAACACACTTTTAGCTCATTTTTTTACTTTTCCAGAAAAATTTTCTAAATTTAGAATACGGAACTGTACTGAACCTAAATATAATTTTACTCTACTGTACTTTACGGAAATCCTTACCGTAAAATCCGTAATACTGTACTGCACTGTACGAAATTCACTCTCTACTGTACAGTAATATTGTGGTTAAAACATAGGACCTGTAGGGGTCGTCCTTTAAGTACGTACGCAGTCATCGCGGAAGGGGGGTTAAGCAAATGCGTACACAGGGGGAAGGGGGTCTAGGAATTGACAATTTTTGCGTATGCACTTAAAGGACGACTCCGTAGCGCGAAGTAATGAGTGGCTCAATTTCGACTCTGCTCTCAAATGATTTTTGTTTAAACTAAAAATTTAATTTTAATGCAAGTTTTCTTATGCAAAAAATTTTGAAATTTAAGCTCAATTAAGACAATGCATTATTTCTAAAGTATGTCTTAAAAGTCCCTCTCAATTGTTATTGTATTTTTGCATTATTAGAATTGTGTGCTTTACTTTAGATATGAATTAGAGACCAATACATTAAAACATTTGTATCAAATATTAATATATTATGTATTGGGCTCTAATTCGCTTTTGAGGTATACCACGAGTTTATAATAATGCAAAAATGCTAACAATTTAGAGGGACTTTTAAAACAGATTTAGATAAGGACTCAAACAAAAAATGCTATTGCACTCAAATAAAAGTTTATTACCACTGCTCTCAGTTTCATCTGACTCGTTATCATAATAATCCTGTGAACTGCAGACTATATTTAAAACCATAATAAGTTCTCGACCACAATAGTGTCTCCCATAGTAGGCTCTATTCAAGACTTGATAGTCGAGTGGATCTGACTTTGAAACCTCTTCACGAATATTTTCGATCAAATCATAGATCGGAATAGCATTGAGTTTATTCTGCTCTTTATTAATAGGGATGCAGTTTATATTGAAAGACAACATAAGTATTAAAACTGATAATAAAATAATAGGACTCATAATAATAGCTTTAAAGTGAATTAAAATTTTATTCAGCGGTTGAAAAACGTTTTAAGCATTAATTATAGAAATAGATTAAAACTTAAAGCTTATTACATTTAACGGAATAATTATTTTAATGCTTTTTATGATAAGCTTTTATATGAAGGACCTTTTAGAAAATACTGTTCAACAAGGATGTTATGTCTCTTCTTATACTAGTTTTTGCCGCTATTCTGTATAAATAGCTTAATATCAGTTTTAAAATCTATTTATAAACAAAATGCAAATCATGTGCTAATTAACTAAAATTATTATAATATTTGATTTCTGTTTTAAATTTATTAGGTATTGGATTTGTATGTCTAAAGAATATTTTATTTGAGCACATTTAGGACCAGTGCCCTATGGAGTGATACACATAGTACCTACGCAGCCATAAGGGGGGGGGGTCAAACTAATTTTAAAAATCCGTACGCGTACATAGAGATAACATAGACGCGTACGCTAACATGGAGGGGGAGGGGTCTGAAAGCAGTCTAAAACTGCGTACGTACTATGTGTATCACCCCCTATACATCGAAGGCAATAATAACCTTTGAAAACTTTAAATATTTGTGTGTTTTAATTATTTATTCTATTGAATTAATAGATAAGAATTGATAAGAATAAGTAATATTATTTGCGTTTATTTATTATTAGCCTTTAAATTACCAGATTATTAAAATTTTAGGAGAAAATTGCTTAAAAGCACAATTGTATTCTTTATATTGCATTTGAATTGTTTTTAAAATTTTGATAACAAAAAATAATTTTTTTGTTTGAAAAAATCATTAAAGAGATGACAAGTTTTTTAATAATATAGTATTATAAGTAAAGGGCGGAGAATATGCATTTTTAATAGTGCTTTATAAGTAAATTATTTTTATTAAAATATAAAGTAAATGTATTTTTTGGTTATGACTTCAAATGCAAATAAATATTTAACAAGAAAAGTAAAAATACTTTAGAGTTAATTATTTTTTGAGTAAAATATTTTTAGAAAATACTTATACTTTACTTTTTGTAAAAGAAAATTTATTCATAAAGCACTATTAAAAATGCATATTTTCCGCCCTTTAATTATAAGGTTAATAAGGGCTGAGACAAGAGATTAATTGTGAAGAGACGGGACCACTAGATAAATTAATTAAAACCTTCATAAGGGTGATGCACATAGTACGTACGCAGTTTTGAGCTGTTTTCAGACCCCCTCCCCCTCCCTGTTAGCATACATGTCTATGTTATCACTATGTACGCTTACACATTTTTAAAAATTAGTTTGACCCTCCCCCCTCCCCCATGACTGCGTACGTACTATGCGTATCACCCCTAATGAGCATTTTGAGAAATTATTTACCCATAAATCTAATTTCTAAGACTAACTTATCTATGCTATAAAAATGCAAACTAATGCTATCACACATTGATTTCATGGAAAACTAAAATAACAGATAATGTTTCTCTTAGAATATATAACATTTAGATTTACTGATGCCTTAAAGTCGGCAAAACTTCAATTATTTACAATAAACTTAATTTATTAAATGATAAACAACTCAACAGTTGTATTAGAAGTCACTTTAATTTCATTGAATTCAGTTTTGTCTCAGAATTTTGTAAACATATAACAAACATATAATTGATGTAAAATAAGTTTTGATTAAATTTTGAGACATTTTTATCATTAAATTAATAAATACTAAAATTTATATGAAGGTGTCCAACACTTGACTGACATTGAAATGTATTTCGCAATTATGACAGCACTGGCTTTGCTTATACTGAAAAATAAAACTATTTTTACGGTTATTTCACTTTTACTTTTAAAAACTTTAGCATCAAATAAAAGAAATAAAAGTATTTCAAACTTTTTTGATAAAATTTAAATTTGATTTCATGATTATATATCCATCAGTTTTTGTTATAGAACACTTCTCACTAATTTTAAAATAAAGAGAGTAAAGAATCCTTTAACTACATTTGATGATAAACTTAAGAAACTTTAGTCATTAATTACTATAAGTTTAGATATGAAACAGTACATTATTTTCATACAAAATATAGTAAATTGATACAAAATTGATGAATATCATGAATGACAGTTAGTGTACCAAAACATATACACTAGATATTTGGGTTCATTAAAGTTGGTACAAAATTTAGCCTATGATTATACTTTTTTTCATTGATATCAACTTATAGTATTTATTGACTAATGTATAGGTGTGTTTATCATTGAAAAGCAGTTTTAGGTTTCTTTACTCTCTTTATTTTAAAGTTAGTGAGATGTGTTCCTACAGCAAAAACTGATAGATATAACAGCTCTATGTGTGTAACATAAAAAAAAAGTAAAGAACCACAAAATATTAATTTTTGTCGACTTTTACATATTAGTTAAACAATAACTAAAATTGATTAAAATAATAGTTTATTCAAACTATTTATAAATTATGTTTCTTTAAGGGGTTTGAAAATTTACTTTAAATTTTTGTAGATTTAACTTTAATAAAATTATTACAGAAAATGTTTATTGCAAAAGAAAGTTTAATTACATTTCTAACTAGAGTTTAAGTGTAAAAAAGATATATTTATTCAAACATTTTATGAATAGAGTCATATTCTTCTCCAAGTCCTGCTGTTAGTTTGTAAGTAAGTTCTCATACAAGTTAGACAATTGTAAAACAAGGTCAGTGTGACCATTGTTTGTCAAACTCATACCTGGACAGATAAAATCAAAGGGGGGACCAAGCACTGCATTTTTTTAAAAATAACCCAATTCCTGGCTAATCCTGGACACCTGGTCACCCTGAACAAGGTAGATAAGAAACCCCAAGTTCTTGTTAGATACTCCAAGATAGAAAAGTCCTTGGTAAATGAAAATACTTTAGACCCATTTTGATTTTTTTTGCTATTTTTATTAAAAATATAAATAATTGAATAGAATCATCATTTGTTTCGCAACTCATATAACATTAATATAACTCACATATTAACTCTCTTAGAATAAAACAAAAAATTTAACTTTGAAAAATCAATACCGGTATTTGAAAAACATCGTTATAGCATTTACAGTGTATTTGGTTTTTATTGAAAATTTTTATAAACAAAATACTGAATCACATTATTGCAAATAAAAATTATTACATTAGTGAGGACTTACATACACAAAGAGACAGACAAATGACATTATTTTTTCAGATTAAAGATTGTTATTTTATTTATAGGAAATAACATTTTATACATTAGAGAGATGCGCAATGCGCTATGGCTTCGATTCTTGGCTACGGTTGCCAGGTCTACCGGATTGTCCGGGAGTCTCCAGGATCCAATTAAATTTTGGAAAATACTCAGCTTGGTCCTCCCTTTGGTTTTTCGAGAAATTTTGAATATAAATAAAATTATACCTTGGTCCCCCCTTTGATATTTTCTGTCTCCCGAATTTTCTCCCGTATTTGAACTAACTCAATCTGGCAACCGTATTCTTGACTCTTGGTCGTGAGTTCGAATCTCAGGCTCTTCTGTTTTCTCTGCTATATGTTAACCACATATTCAGTGTTTTTTAGCACCTCTATGGCCCGACGCGTTCGCCCACAGCCGATACGGGGTTATCCCTGTAAAAATCTCACTGGTTTTCAACATGGGCTTCAGTGAGATCTCCTATCATTAGGGAGTTGGCTCATGAAAACGTTTTTTTACTTTTGGGTCTAAAATATTTGGGTTTAAGAAAATGGGTCTTAAACACCAATTTAAAATAGAAAGCTCTCAGAAAGACAATGAGTTTGTACTTCCAAATGTTTTTTTAAATGTATGAATAAATTCAATTTAAATAATGAATAAATTTTATATTAAATTATTTTTCATAAAATTATATAATATTAAAATCTTTACTACAAGTTTATAACTTTTCAGTGTAATTTTAATAACAGGTGCAAAATATGAGACCCAAGTAATTAAACGAATACATAAAGTGATTGTTATCGGCTAATGCTGTTTGTGCCAAAATTTTGGCACAAATAGTCACTGCGATTGTTATCTATTGTATATAAAGTTTAATAAATTCATTTTCTATACTTTACACTTTGTAATTATGAAATTATATGCAGATAAACAATTAGGAAATTACCTGCAATTACATGTGACATTAAATAACATAATAATTTACAAATATTTTTATTAATTATCAATAACTTAATTACAAAACCTATTGTCTAATCACAAACAAAAGATTAAAAAGACATAATTGAAGCTATTGCTATATAATCGATCTTCATATCACTCATATGTGCCTAAAACATTCAAACATTATCTTTTATTTTTGACTATCCCTTGATCTAAAAACTTATTTTATTTCATGTGCAGTTCATCCCCCTTACAGTGAAAAGGTCAAGAAGGTCAAAGCCCTATAACGAGGTTTCTCTCTAAGCTACCACAAGTTAAAAAATCAAAATGTTATATACAGTTGTTTTACCAAATTATTCACCAAAAGCGGGTTTTCAATAAAACCGATTTCACTCTAAAGGGGATAAACTGTATTAGTGTTTTAAAATCATGGATGTTATTGACAAGTTTTACAAAAGTTGCAATATTTAACATGCGATAAATAAATTATATTATATTATTATCATTTTCAGTACTTAATGTATAATTTGAAAGCATAATAAATTACTTTAATCAGAACTTAATTCTTAATAAAACTTATTATGCGATAAACAATTTTATCATTGATTACAATAACTATTGTGAATGAGTTCAATGTTTAATCTAAAATCCAATCACTATTTTGTTGAACACTAGAGCTCAAGTGTCACAAAACCGATTAAGCACAGTCTAACCTCCATAACCATAACCATTTGGAACTACGAAATTTTTATTCAACCTTTGTTACTTTTAAAAAGAATATTTTTTGAATTTATGTCTCATAATGATACAAAAAAGGTTTGCTCAGTATTAAATATTTAAAATCGAGTCATATATGACAAATGAGGAAGTTAATTTATACAAGGTATAGCTATTTACAGTGGCTTTATACTAGTGTTGGGTCAGTCCCAACTTTCTATTTCAGTCTCAGTTTCAGTCTTTTAAAAATTTGAGTTTCAGTTTCAGTCTCGAAGACTGATACATCACTACTTTATGCTTTAAACAGGGGAGGAGTGGCGCAACACTCTATGGCTTCGACTCCGGATCGAAGGGTCTGAGTTCGAAACCATGGAGTGGCTATTTTCTCTGCTATATGTTGGCTACATATTCAGTGTTTTTTAAACACCCCTATAACCCGACGCGTTTGCCCACAGCCTACACACTGTAAAAATCTCACTGGTTAACAGGGGCTTCGGTGAGATCTCCTTTCAATAGGGAGTTGGCTGATGAAAACGTTTATACTTTAAAGTTGAGACTCTATAAGTGGTTACATTATGGTGGTTAGACTGTAAACTCTATACAAATGAAAATTTTGCGCTGATCACTGTTGATCACGGCCATACCCTCAACTAAGGAAGGGGGTCCAGAAACGCATTTAAGTGTAGCTATGTTTGCTTTAAAATGTCCAATGTTGAATTGAATATCTGGCCCAGTGCTGAAACCAGGATTTTTGGTGTTGTGGGACCAAAGATGTAAAGTTTGTCCTTTTGGCTCATGATTTGACGTGATATTATTTTGGATAACCATAGAATTTGAAATTTATACATTATTTATTAAATAAAACTAGGGGAGAGACCGGCGCTATGCTTCGACTCTTTACTCTTGGTCGTGAGTTCGAACCCCAGACCCTACTGTTTTCTCAGCTATATGCCGGCCACATATTCAGTATTTTTTTAACACTCCGACGGCCCGAAGCGTTCGCTCATGCCGACACGGGTCATCCCTGTAAAAATCTCACTGGTTTTCAACATGGGCTTTAGTGAGATCTCCTCTCATTAGGGAGTTGGCTGAAGAAAACGTTTTTTTAGGAAAAAGACTAATATTTTCTTGATGTGAATGAACCTACAATTAATTTCTTAAAAATCTCTGTTGGTTAGGCCCCCCTTGGCCCCACCGCTGGTTACAGCATTGGTCTGACTCCCAACCAAAAATTTGTGGGTACAGCTCATTGTGATCCGTCAACCAGATTGTGAGTATACTTTTATGTTATTTAAAATACTTATATTTGTCATACTTATGTTGACGGGACACCAGTAATCCGCGGAAACTTTACATTTGTATAGATTTTATTTGCTATTCATCTGTGCCGTCTCTATCCAATGCGTGTCTTATTTTATCAATTAATCTGCATTTTTGTATCTGAAACATAATAAATCTAAAACATTCAACGCTTAAGTGCCACTACAATAGCAACACTTGTAAACGATGAACCAGAATGTCATGATCGAGAAAATGCCAAAAGTTATGCAAAAATCTCTTAAATAGCAAAAACTCGTCTAATGATAACTCACAAAACGATTGAGCACATCATCAACTCTATTATACTGTTTTATCTCTAAGTTTTCTTCAATTTATTCAAATTTTCTTTTAGAAAACTTTATAAATTAATTATAAGATTAAAAATATATGACTTATAATGAAAGATAACATTCCGTATTCAATATTATCCACTTGTCGTACAAGAAGACCTATTGTAAGACAAGCGTTCGCGGAATTTATCGGCACTTTTTTATTGAATGTAATTATTTTTTTTAAATAAGTTAAAAGTATTTTAAAATGTGATCATTTTTTACTGATAATTGCTTGGAATAGCTTATGGCTACCGGCGCGGGTGCGGCCTATACTCTAAGAGGTAATGGAAGTTCAGCTGATATTTTCGGAGGAGGTTTTGGCGCAGGAATCGGATTATTTTTAGGCGTTTTGGTTAGCGCTTCGATTTCTGGTCGGTTAATAATTTCATAAAAATATTTTTAATTTAAATCTTTTATAAATTTTACCCAATAGGAGGACATATCAATCCGATTGTCACTTTAGGTAACTATTTTGCAAATTATTTAAATTCATTATTTAAAAAATAATATCTTTCTATGTGTCTGTACGTAATTCCTCAACAATGTAGTAAAATTGTGTGCAATAACCTGAGAATTTTTAATATAGCATTTTTTTTATAAATGTTAAATACACAGCCGTAACTAGGGATGGGCAGGGGGTATAGTTTCCCCAAAGATTTTTGAACAATTAAGTGTAGGTCTGTAACAATTTTTAAAAATTAGCATATTTTGAGGTTTTCCTATGTTTAGTCACCCCCAAGCTGAAAATCCTAATTACGGCGCTGGTTAAATACACTGCAAAGGCCATAACAATTCCTTTAAAGTCTAGTAATTTATAAATTTAAATAAATTTGATCACAAAGTTATATATGTTGCGAAGCAATAGGACCTGAAAGTGCATTATTATTGAGAAAATTTTTTTTATATGTAAAAAAGGGTTCTTATCTGTAAATAAGTTTTCGTGGAAAAAAGTTCCCGTATATCTGTTGGCACAATATTTGGGCGCATTCCTCGCCTCAGCGGTTGTGTACTCTAATTATTACAATGCGATCCATGCATACGATTTTGGTATGAGGTCTGCTTACGGCACAAATATAAGTACAGGACAAATATTTACAACATTTCCAAACCCGAGCGCTAATCTTGGAGGCGCTCTTTTAGATCAGGTGATTATCAGATTAGTGTTAGGTCACACTTAATCCAAACTTATTTTCTAAAATTCTTGAATTGCAGACAATATGTGGCGCAATACTAATGTTCGCTATCATGTCATTGACTGACTCTAAAAATCTAAACATCCCGTCATTTGCGGTACCAATACTTGTAGGCCTGACTCTATGCGGGATTATTGTCTCGTTTGGACTTAACTGTGGCGCAGCATTAAATCCGGCGCGTGATTTGTCTGCGAGAATATTCTTAACAATGGCTGGATATGGAAGTGATGTTTTCAGGTGAAAATGGTTTACATTTTCAGTTTTAGTATTTATTGTGTGTTAAAATTGCCTTAAGATTGCTGTGAGTTTTGAAGAGTCAGCGCTTGATAAGCAGTTTATCTTTAAACTGTGGAAAATCTATAATTTTTTTACTTAACATTTATTTGAAAGTAATCGCAATAATGCGAAGCTCAGCAAATATTACACACTTTTATTGCTAACCTTTATTGTTGCAAACAATACTTTAAAGTGAATGATAATTAGTGTTCTTTATGCTCGATGTCGAGCCTGGACCTCACAGAATGACATAAACTGAGCCTCTAAGTTGAGCCTGAGCTGACACCCTTAAGTCTGAGACTTGAACTTCGAGCCTGACCTTGTATTTAAGTTATAATTTTATTCAAATCATTCAAAATGAATATTTAGTCAACTTTTAAATACATGCAAAAGTTTGAGTCAAATGCTATCAATATTCATACCATAGTTTGCATTACTGGTAACATAGGCTCATAGGCTTCAACACAAAATATAAGGAAAAATAAATAGAAATCCCGAATACAAATATATTTGTCTCTAATTTATATTTTAAGCAAAGCACTCATTGTTTCCCATAAACAAAATCATTTTTTTTATCGAGGATTAACATTCTTTAGATTAATAAAGTTATCGCTTACAGTAAGTTATAAATCATTGCAAAACATAATAATTATTGAAGAACACGATAAACAACATATTTCTATAATAAAGTCAATAATTTTACACTAATTCCACTTATATTTGTATTTTTATTAACTTCTTTATCATTTAAACAGCCCTTTGCATAGCCTTTATTGGCTTATCGGAGGTATTATTGGCCCTCATTTAGGAGGAATAGTCGGCGCTTGGATTTACTTAATGCTCATTGAGATACATCACAGCACTTCTGAAGATATTTGAGATAAGGGTTAAATAAAGAGTAATGACCAAATCCCCCCTCAAAAGGAGCCCATTGTGAGTGATATATCGATGGAAAGATTTCATCGAGTACTACAACTTTTCCTC
>JAQGCH010002800.1:0-11864 GCA_034699485.1 Nanhermannia elegantula
TTCTCGAGTAAATAATCGGGTTTATAAAAGTCTTTTCCGCCGTATTTGAATTCTCCGCCATGAATATAGACTAAAACCGGCATATTTTGTGTGAACTGATTATTCTATTTATTAAAATAATATTTATTTAATTGCATTGTTTTAAAGTGCTTTAGATTTGAAATAAGTATTAAACTTAATAAAACTCACAGAAACGGGAACATAGATATTGAGATGAAGACAGTCTTCAGTTTCAATTATATCTTGAGTCAACTGATAATTGAATCTTTGGTCAACTTGTGGACACATAACACGATTATTAGTGCAGTCTTTCACTTCTCCAGGCCATGCATCTGGAGGTCGAGGAGCCTAAGCATACATAAGATTAAATAAATTTATTATAAATATAACAATTTTTTTCGCTAAAATAAATATTTACTAAAACCGAAAAGTTTATACTTTGTTAGCTTTTTCTTTCTAAAAACCAAAATTAAATCTAAAACTATTTTATAATATAAGAATATTGTTCTCGCGCTTCATATTCAATAATGTAAGGAATTTGAATCTAAAATATTAATCAAGTGATGAGTATTTGTCTCTAACTATATAACAAATAACATTTAATATAAAGTATAATGGGATCTAAATTACAATAATAAATAACTAAAACATAGAAATCATAACTTATAGGGTCGGGTAGTCTAGAGATAAGGCGGACGGCGTCTAATCACTAGAGAAGTTTTCAATTCAGTGTCGCAACACTTTTATTATAATTTATACAATTTATAAAACATTATCTGATGCTTAAAATATATACTCAAATAACACATATAATTGCGCAGAAATAATATAATTCTCGAATTAAATACAAATTAAGCTTTAAAAATAAAGTCTTACTAAGAATCGGTCGACACCGGTCGGAGTTCTAGCATAAGGCACACCAATAAAAGCTACCACTTGTCTGGCGAGAGATCCTGATGTAGTATACGTGTACTGTTTACCCCTTACTTGACCATAAGCTGTTTGAGCGGTAGGATTGCTGTAATCAATTACTGCACATTCACTATAATAGTTGCCATACATGAAGACCAGAATAATTAACTTCAAATAATTAGATGAAGACATTGTTTATGATAAGTATATATGAAGAAAAAAATTAAACCACAAACTAATATCTAAACTAAAGAAAAAGCAAATTTTTTATTTCTAATAAAAGCGTATTCCTTATGAAGCGAAATAAAAGATGAACTGATTGTCTGTTAATTAAAAGCACATATATTTATACATAAATGAAAACCTAATGTTTTAATCGCTAAATAAGTTTGTTTATCGCTCCGGAAGTGGAAGTCTTTCTACGATAACGACAAAGGTTGCGCACAATTAAGGCACTGACTAATAGTATTATACCTGAAAAAAGTTATAATTGTTGTACAGCTATAGGAATGTATATTAGAGGTGGCTGTTGTCGGGCCAACTGTGTTAAAAGTATTCAAATAGCTATTCTTCCTGTGCTGTGTTGAAAGTTCCGTAACTAAGTTATCACTGTATTCGTGAGTTTCTCGCTCTCTGTTTACGTAAGATTTGCTGTAATGATAGCTATTTTCATATAAATATTATTATTACATATTTTTAATTATCTTTGTAATTATTTTTTATGCACTCTTACAATCATACCGACAATGTATAAGAGAATAATACTTTAACGGCTGTACAAGTACTAAAAAGTAACATTTTGTTTTAGTACTAAATGTCAAATAAATTGTTTTAATTTTTTGTGTTTGAGATAATAGTATTGGAAATTAGTAAAGGTTTAGATTTAATATAATGTATAACAAGTTTTTTTGATGAATGGGTTATTTCATAGTTTTATAGCTTTTATATTTTATTGTGTTTTCCTTAATATAGCGGATGATCTAAATTACTGAATGACCTCATAATTAACGAGAAAATGATTTCACTGTTACCTAAACAATGATATGAATGCTCTTAAAAAATATGTTTTTCTGATAAGAAATCCTAAGTTATATAGAAATAGTTTTATATATATTGTATGTTAAGTGTTTACATGTATTTAAACCTATTCAACTCTGTATTTGAAGAGGTGTTATAGAAAGTATACCAAAGTATTTTTTAACATTAGAAAAACATTTTTTACTTTAATAAACAGATCATTTTTGGTAAATACTATTTTTAAAAACTTTTATAAGAATAGAGAAACTATTATATAAATGATTAATAAGTGGTTCTATAAAATACTCTTTATTTTTATTCATTTTCTACTTAAAAGTAACTCAAGAAAACCTAATTTTGTAATTCATTTCTGCATAAGAGGCAAACAATCATAAAATTAAATCAAATATGTTATCTATAAATAGTTTAAATTCTTTCTTTTAAAAAGAAAAACTTTTTAATAAGTTAAGGATTTATTAATGATAAAAGCCTTGAATCACATGAAATTAGAATTTATTTTATAATAAAAATCAATAAAATGCTGCAATTTATACATTAATATTGAACTTTAATTAGTTGTTTACTTTGTTAACAAGTTTTACTATATTTGTCAAAATCAAAACATATATCAAATCAGTTTGAAAACTTCGATAAAATTCTACCAGTTATTTGTTAATTAGAGTACGTGTGCTATAATTGCCTTAAATGAGCTTAAATTAATGTTTGTTTTGGTATTTGAAGGTTTATAAACTTTTTTATCTAGTTTCAGGCATTTATTGAGTTTTACATTAAAGTAAAAAATATTTTTAAAGAGTAAACAAAATGACATAAAAATAGGGGAACGATAACAAAAATAATTTTTTATTGAGAAAGATTAGATTTAATTCTCGGACAAGATTTCTATAAATGCCGCACAATGTTTGACAATAAAAATTATAGATAATTAAATTCCTATAAAAGACTTTTCTAAATACAGCCTAACAGTGAAAATATTTTTATCAGTTCAAAGAATTAAGAGTTTAAACCAATATTTGTTTAAATAATAGGAAGTAATGAAAAAAATAACAATATATTGCATAAAATTATTTTTTGACAAGTTTTCTGCACATGAATTAAATAAATAAACAATTTTAATGCACTATATTTATAAATGATCTGTAAATTATAGTTATATATAATTTATATGATTTTTAAGTAATTATCAATTTATTGTTCAAATATATGTAAAGCAGATGTAAAGTAAACTCTATCCTAATAAATAGTCAAATGCAATAGAAATCGTTTTAAAATAAACCCTAATTATAATGAAATCGTTTTACAAAATGTTTGTTGTGCTATACCGTAGAGCCAGGGATGTTCACTCTGAGCGCTCGTTATCATTGTTCTCATTATCTGGAAAATTGATACTTCTATACGTTCTTAAATAAAAATGTTTATTTCATTATACAGTAAAAGCTCGGTATAACGAACCCTCAATGGGTAAAAATTTATGTCCGTTAAATCGAGTGTTCGTTATATCGAATGGATTTTAGCTTAAGTTAATAGCCGAACGGGATTCCGGTTATGTACGTTATAACGAGATGTTCGTTACATCGAGCTTTGAATTTAATTGTGTAAGCTCTTAACCTTTGGTTTGGTCGAAACTCTCCGCTATCCTGAGACAATATTTCTCAAAACGATATTGTTAAATGTCAAATAAACAAGAGCTCAATTTTTAATAGAAAATTCAAAACCCCTATAAATTAATCAAGTTACAAAGTTAAACACAAGGTTGGTGTCTAATGTGTGATCAACTTAGAGAGAGGTTTCACTGTAGTAGGTTGTCTGTCTGTGTGCAAGTTAATAAGAAATATATTAACTATAGTTATAATTTATAAACATTATGAAAATATCTTTATATACTTATAGCTTTTTTTACTATAGCGATAATTCATTTTTGAATATTTTATTGAGAGTTTAGTGTCATAAAAAAGTTTCACTTGTCATAGAAATATATCTTAAATGTCAACATCAAAGGTAGAAAATAATAGGAAGAAATTTAATGTATTTGCGGAAAAACAAATAGCAATTTCCTTTTTCGACAAAAACTAAAATACTATAACTGCATAAACTTAATGATGTACATCAAATTGTTATTTCCGGTAATGATATTTTATGTGATCTCAATCTATTTGTTTATTAGTTTATATATAGCATAAAAATTATTTAATTTTGTATAATTACTAAAAAATCTGTATATTTTCATGATTAGGACTAACAATGACTATCGCTAGGGTCAGATTTTTTGGTAAAAATAAGTAACCGCTTTGATAAGCAATTGGTAAAAAAATGCAAAATTTGGTTACTTTTTGACAATTTTTTAACATGAAATTTACATCTAATGCAGTATTTAATACATAATTATTAATTATTGATTGCTTACAAACTTTTCCTAATAAACTTTACCCCGTATTATGTATTGAAGCTGTAATTTAATAAAAATAGACATTTTTTACATAAATAAGTAAACATTATTTATATCTATATTTAAAAAAGAATTTTTGAATGCAAATATATTTTCTAAATAATAATTTGATAACTAACTAATAAAATTAAATTGAAGAGAAAGTGAGTGAGGAAGAAAACAAAGCCAATAACCAAGAAGTGTATATATGCTGGTGAATGGTTTTATATTAAATGCTAGAGCTTTTTGCAATTAATCGCTCTAATACTTTAAAGTTCTTATACCCCACGTGTTTTATTTCCATTTCATAATTTTTGCTTAAAATTACACTATAATTGATAACACATTATATTTGAACGATTATTATAATAGCTATCGATATACAAAATTTGTGAAACTTTTTATATCAGATTTTAGACACATGTGAAGGTCCTTCCCTTCCCTTATATAAACATTATATAAAATAAAATATTTATTTTTGAAGCACTTATAAAATCGCATTACTTTGTCAGCTATTAATTATTTATTAATTCAAAATTGTAGTAAATTTGAGAGACTATAATATATTTAAATACTGAAAATCAAATAATTTGATCGATAGTTCAATATTATAATTAAAATAATTTACTATTTTAAGCCATAGAAACTAGTTTTAGCTAAAACCTGCATTAGGTGTAAAAAATGAAGTCAAACTTATGGCTCATTTGTGGTCTGCGGTTAAGGCGACCATAAGTTAATAATAATGAATGCGTTAAATTCCAAGTATCACACATTTGTTTACATTAAGAAAATAGTTTAATAAACTCTTTATGAAATATAGCGAAATAACACAATTTAAATATTAATTATATTTTCAGAAATTTTTATTCTCAAATCCCTACAGTTTTTGTCTGTTTAATACTTAGAATTGCAGTCTTTATTAATTAGAGATCAATTAGTATTAAATAAGTTAAAAATAAGTTTACAAATTACTTAGAAATCCAAAGTTAACACCAACCCCACTGAGTAAGCAAAATATGGAAATGGATTTATATGTGACTAAAATCTGATAAAATGATAATAAATTAACATTAAAGCTAAAAAAATTAAAAATTTCTTATAAGTCAAGAGTTAAAAAACACCCGACTGAGTAAATGAAAGCTAAAAGAATACAAAATTGCATTTATATGTGACTAAAATCAGATATAAATTATATAATTATCTTATTTGTTTAACTAAATGTGTGATCTTTTAAACAATTATCTAATATTCACTACACTTTAGGTGATGTGAATTAATACATGTGTTTTATATTTTTATAGTATATAAAGAGATGAATTAAAACAAAACCTAATCATTAGTAAAAAATGAAGTTTTTATTACTATTAGCCCTAATACAAGTGGTTGTGTCCGATGCCAATTGGTATACAGAAGAGCAGTTGGACCTGCAATGGAATGACTTTAAAGTAATTTTATTTTTTTAAATTAAAAGTTTTTAGAGATTTTCTGATTATAATTTGCATTAATTTAGAAAATATTTGGCAAAAAATATGAGGGAAATGGAGAAGAAAAAGCTCGAAGAGAGATATTTGTGGAGAACCTCAAGAGAATATTTGACCACAATATCAGAGCAGATAATGGTCTTCACTCATACAAAATGGGAATCAATCAATTCTCTGATATGACTAACAATGAGTTCGTGAGACAGAGGAATGGACTCAGAGTTCCTGCATTTAGACCTCAAACAACCGTTCACACCGATGAAGATGTGTCAGCACTTCCGACAACTGTTGACTGGAGAACAAAAGGAGTGGTGACTCCTGTTAAAGATCAAGGAGGATGTGGTAGTTGTTGGGCATTCTCTGCTGTGGCTTCACTTGAAGGTAAAGAATGGTTGCAAATAATGAAGTTTAAACGTTTTTTAGCTTTTAGCTTTAGCCTTAATCTTTTAGCTTAATCCCTATGTAGATTAGCCATTTAGCCGTCAAAATTAATAAATGGAAAATTGGCAAAACAATTTTATTAAATTTTTTACTACAGGTTCTAATTGCTAGGTATATATTAAGTCCTTAACCCTGTACAATTAATGCTTGCAGTTTCTGATCTTCATTTTATTTAAAAATCGCCAATTTAGATAAATAGCTTTCATAATATAATTTAATTAATTAAAATGTCAAGGCTAAAAGTACCGTTGCCAACCGTACCGGAATCGACCTCTGTGTCCCGGCCGAAGGATTGGATCTTTCCATGTATGTCCCGGAATAGAGTATATGTAATTTTTAGAAAACAGATTATAGAAATATTTGTGTCCTGGAATGTTCCGGAAAAAATTGATAAATATGCTAAAAGTGAAGGAATCACACACAGTAGAGTTGGCAACGCTAGCTAAAAGACTAAACTGTGCAAATTTTTAGCTTTAGCACTGTGAAAACACTTTAGCTTTTAGCCCTGTTTCCAAAATGTTATATCTTTTATGTTTAGCACTAACGGAGGCTAAGGGGGCTAGAGCTAAAGGCTAAATTGCCAACACTAATGATAAGTTTGAGCCTGAAGAGCATGTACTGGTATCTGGTTTTACTCGAATTAAGAATAATTTACTTGTCATTTATTTATGCCTTTATATTAAATAACACTTTTGATATAATTGTGGAAAATTGCAGGCTCAGGCTCTAGCATCTGAACAAAAGCTCAAATATTTTTCCAGTCTGTGCTCTTCATTAGTTATATAATTTGGTAAAATGATCAAAAAGTTCCATAAAATAACATTTTATTAATTTATTAAATTAAAAGTAATTTTTTGAACGTATTTTCAGGACAACACGCCTTAACCACCAAAAAACTTGTGTCACTTTCTGAACAGAATTTAGTCGACTGCTCAACAGCTGAAGGAAACGAGGGATGCGGTGGGGGTTATATGGATAATGCCTTTAAGTACGTTATAATAAACAAAGGAATCGATACCGAGAGCTCTTATCCTTACGAAGGAATTGATGAGCAGTGCGCTTATAAATCAAAATCATCCGGCGCTTCAATTACTAACTACACAGATATCACAACGGGAAGTGAGTCGGCTCTACAGAATGCAGTCGCAAATATTGGCCCCATCTCTGTGGGCATCGATGCCTCTCAGCCCTCATTCGGGTCCTATTCATCTGGTGTTTATGATGAGCCCAACTGTGGTAATACATTTCAAGAACTCGATCACGGGGTTACTGTTGTCGGATATGGTACCGAAAATGGAGTCGACTATTGGTTGGTCAAGAATTCTTGGGGTACGAGTTTTGGAGAATCAGGTTATATAAAAATGTCGAGAAATAAGAACAATCAGTGCGGTATCGCAACCGCTGCCAGTTATCCAACTGGTGCTCATTAATTTGTTGTTTTTGTAGTTTTATGTAATTCTTGTTCTTCTCTTCTTATAATTCATTGAATTTTAAAATATTTGTTATTATAATTATAATAAACTTTGTGTTTAAAATAAATTCTATGCACATAGAAAACAGAATTTAATGCAATTAAATTATAATATCTTTAAGAATAAGTAATTAGAAATTCTTTATCAAGTAATAGATATCTTGTTAATAAAAGTTCTCAAACATTTCAAGCATTAAAATACTTTTTTTAATTGAGTAATTATTGTTCAAAAATTTTTTGATAAATTATTAATGTTTCTCAATACCCGTCCAATACCGCTGAACTTTTACTTAATACCGGTCCAGTACTGGAGCAAATGCTAAAATAAATATCAATACCGGTCCACCGGTATTGGTACTACTTTTTCGATCACTAGTATTAATACAGTTAAAATTGTAAAGTCAAACAAAAGTATAGATTTCTAGACTTGAGTAAAATATCAACTTTAATAAAAATTAAATAATTAATTTTATTTACAGTTGGAAACAGTAAATTTCAAAGGTTACCTAACCTCTTTAAACATAGGTATTAGTACAATGAGCTCAAATAAAAACGGAAAAATGTTGGATATAATGTATTATTTTTAGCATTAGTTAATATCTTTATCCAATTTATTTTATCCAATATTTTTTCCGTTTTTATTTGAGTTTATTGTACGACATCGCCTGACCCAGGGGAAGGGTAAAACAGAGAATTTTAAAATTTTCGATAAGGTCAAACATTTTGTAAGACAATCTTCTCAGAATGCGTTTTCCATCAAAAAAAATTCTCACCTTATTAGAGAAATAATGTGTTTTAATGCTATATTTTGACCAATTAAATAGACTCTCCACATCGTCAAGATTTTTCTTGATTGTCAAGAATTCTTAGTCTTTTTGGTCATTTGTCCAGATTTTGAATCGGGCTTAATCTTGACAAAGTTTATCAATATTTTGAAAAAAATTGTAAAAATAATTATTTAAATTAATGTTAAATAACATAATATCATTTGCATTGCCCCTATCAACATGTTATTTAACTTTAAGTGAAAAATAAATGTTTAAAAATAAATCTTTAAACTGATATAAAAAAATCTATAATTCATTTAAAAAAAATTTCTGAAATTGTAATCAAATCAGAACTTTTAAAATTCTGATAAAAAAATATTTTTATAGGCAAATAAAATAAAATTATGCACAAAATAACTTGTTTTTTATTATATTTTTTTGTGTGAAATAAAATGATAGAATTTAGCACTCTTGGGCTCCCATTGAAAAATTTTGTCAAGATTTTGTCTGAAAATAATGTGGAAAGTCTACAATTAAAGCATAAATTTAATTTAAAGATATTAAATATGAGTACAGTAATGTAGTGTGTATCAAAAAATGAATTACCAGAACTGTATCTGTATCAGGTAAACCTGAAACTATATAAGAGGTTTGATTAAATAAATATGAGATTCATTTTACAATATTTCTATCCCTTAATCATGTGTTCTTTAAAATGGCATCTCATGCGAACTCATTCTCATTCTCTGGGCACAATCACACACCCATTAAACCTAAGAATAATTACACACAAATTGAAACACACACTATTATTGTGAGTATAAGACATCGTTTTTATGGCTATTAGAGAACAAAGAGCAATATTAAGATAATTTAGGTTTCGCTGTTTGTAGTAATGGAACAAATTTTTGGGACTTAGCGGAGAATTCTGCCTCTGAATCAGAATTAGAATCAGCGCCAGGATCTGAACCAGAATCGTCAGAATCCACTCAATAATCCATTCCCTAATACAAACTCGAAAAATATAAATTTTGAAAAAACGAGTTCAAAATTAGGGTCTTTTTTTTATTTTAGCTAATAATATAGATCTTGTGTAGAGCTTTGAATTTTGAATTTACCAAAAATTTATTTTATCGAATCATTGATTTGTTAATATGTGATTTTTGAGATAGAACTTTATATCACCTAAATTATGAAAATTTTAACTCAAAAAATTTATCTAGTTAGTTCGTAGAAGTAACTACGCCTATTTCTATTATTGATTATTATTCTACACGTTCTACCGAATAAATAATTCATTGAAACTTTCGATCTAAATTTTTACAGTTTTTGAGATATTCGTCTTCAAATTTAGAATTTTCAAATATTTTAAAAATAAATATTTAAAGAATAGGAGGGGTTTTAATTGTAGGATTTACACTAAGATTAATAATAATTTAAGATTTATCCTAAAGTCAAAATCAATCAAGCAAATAATGTATAAAGTGGATATTTTTCTATCATTATTGCAATTACTTCTTTCATCAAAAGTTTGCAGAGAGGAATCGCCTCTTATATTATCCATATAAGCACATAATTAAACAAAGAAGGTTAATATTTTTAGCACAACGATATATTTCTAAATGAATCAATTAATATGAGGGTCAAATTATTTTATTTGAATAAGTTCCAAAAAATTTGCCAAATTCTTTTGGAATTATAACAACAGGACGATTGACATTTATATCTTACTTGCTATTAATAAACTAAAGGTTAAGATAAAATAATTTTAGTTATACTTATGTAGCACGGATATACATGTGTTCATTAGTGTTGCCAATACTACAGGAACTACCTTGATTCTCAAGGAATTAGGGTCTTTCTCCAGGTTGGAATCTTTCCTTGATAAGAAAAACTCCAGGAAAAAAATTCAAAAAATAAAGTTTTATTAAAGGAAATCTAGTTTTCTCAAGGAAATTTTCTGTAAATATACGAAATTATCAAGGAATTGTGTTGTTCATGTTGGCAACACTAGTGTTCATAGATTATACTTGGAAAAGCGTTAGATTCATTTGTCGCTATAAGAAAATATTAAGTAAATAATTGAAGACAGGAATGCAAAAAAGTACATCTGTTCTTGCATTTAAAATGAAAAGCATTTAACTTTTTTTTAACCGAATGCTAAACATTAAATAATGGGAAAAACTCGAAGCATTAATAATGAGTCAACATTTAATTCAATAATTTGAGTTCAGAGCTTAAATCATTTGATACCTTTGAGTAATACTTTTGTTCTTTAATGAATAGGCTTCAGAAGTTCTGGACCTTTAAATATGGTTTTAGGCCTAAAATAGTACCTAAAAATTAGAATCTGGAAACTGAACATATTTCGAGATTTTAAGTCAAAACCGAATTTGGGGTTCGATATTCTGGCTTTAAAGTTTCAAATATTCATAATGCTAAACATTGGTTAATGAATAATTTAAATTTTTTTAATCTTTTATTTTACAGAAAATTCTATTAGTAATTTTATCACTTTTATTGATTATCAAAACCATTAGCATAACAATTAAGTATTTAAGCTATAATTCAGTCGTTATAATAAACTTTTTTGGGCAATTTTCTAAAAAAGTCATTTTTGGCAAAAGATTTTAAAAAAGTCTTTAAAAATTATTTTGAAGAATAACTACATTAAGATCTTTTGTAAATTTTTTAACAAGAATAGCAAAAAAATGATAATATAATAAAAAATTTTAGACATTTAAAAAATAGTTTATTTTATCGAAATTTAAAGCTTCCAAATCTAAGTTAGCATCACCCTTAAGAGCCTACATAGTTAGCCATGGTTAGCTAACCGTGGTGCTCTTACTCTATACACTTGGACCTTAAATAAGAAGTGTTAAAATTTAAACAATTTAATAAAAATAATTGATTTTGTTTTTGCATTACAACAATTTTATATTAGATTTTACTCTGAGTTTTTAACTGAAACCTTGATGATGTTGATCTGGCACCATTATATAATTTTTAAATAAACCAGAGCACTGATTTAATTCCTCAATAATTCGGTTGAATTTTGTACTTTAAACAATGAAATTCGTGGCAATTTTATAAATAAGCCAGAACTTTGTAGTACATGTCAGCCCCTTTCCCGCCATAGCTCTAATGTTATCATCTGTCAGATTTTCTTTAAACTACTTAAGAAATTAATATAAATACGCAGTAAAATTCTTTTTTCGTTTAAAACTTGTGTTATACTATAGAGCTTTTGAAAAGGTACAGTAGCTAACAGAAATCCATGTCTTATCAGTTTTGATCATAATCCGTGAATATAAGTTCATTTACAATATAAT
>JAQGCH010002801.1:0-11863 GCA_034699485.1 Nanhermannia elegantula
TAGGTTTAATATTAAATCATATTTAATAAATAAAACAAAACCCGAAAGCGTAACTCAAAGCACGCGCTTCAATAATACAGTCTATTTCCGACTTATCGAACACTTACAATACTGTACAAGATTTTGATTACTTTTCACTTAAAGTGTCACTTATTTAAACTCATGAAAATCTTGCGCTTTAATAATTGATTCGGCTATTCTGGCGAATTCACGCAGTATTGTTGAGACTCATTTTCTATGTGAGACATGTTTTATATATGATATATTAGAACATATAAAAAATCAGCGCGAGATTACAGGTATATATCTTTATAATGACAATAAGTTTGTTTTATTAGTTCATTCCATTTAATACTTGACTATTATTTATATTTTAAAAATTATTTTAAATAAATGTTAAGTTAGGGTTAGGTAATGATAAATTGCGCGCTACTGCGCGTCAAAGCTTAATCAAAATAAAGTTTAATTATATGTTACTTATAAATATGCTTTCCTGTACTTAATTACATTATAACACATAGAAAACCTGCACGAGAACAACAATACGGAGTGGATTCGCCAGAATAGCCGTTGATTCAATTCAAAACCCAAATCAAACAATATATTAAAAGTTATTTCTAGAAATTGAGTTTGAAAAGTGAGTCAAAAGATTTTGTTGAGAATAAAATTTAGTGCTTTTTAATAAAATTATTCTGAATATAAGTTTCTTTGACTTGAAATTATAAAAAGTGACAGTCGAAGAGATGAGGGAAAGGTTAGAAAAGCATCAAAAAGAAATGATAACAGAGTCTCTGCTCAGTTACGCTTCAGTCGGAGACTTGAATAATGTTAAGAATTTAATCGAAGTAAGAACTCATTAATAACTAAACCATTTTATAACTAAATTATATAATACTTTTACCATATATTGAAAAGGAGAAGAGAATAGACGTGAATTCAACGAAATATAGTTTAACAGCTTTAAGTGCTTGCGCGGCAAAGAGTGGTAACATAGAAGTAATTAATTACCTCTTAAGCAAAAAGGCAGAAATACGTGATTCACATTTGCATGCAATCAAAGCAGGAAATGTGGAAACAGCCGAAGCATTGCTTTTCCATTTATCAAAAATGAGTCGTAATCTCGAAATGAGTCCTTCTAACGATTCTGCAGTATTTGCGCCATATATGACACCATTAATGTTGGCCTCAATTTGCGGACATCGAAGTTTAATTGAATTACTTATAGCCCGCGGACACGCGCTTCCTATTCCACATATGTCTGACTGTGAATGTGATGACTGCACCGTATCATCAACAAGACTGTCGACTCCGTCCCAACGAAATCTTGATATTTTTAGAGCTCAATGCAATCCTGAATATATTGTTCTCAAATCTGAAGACCCGATAACGAGGCCATTCGAACTCGAAAAGGAAGCACGTCTTGCCATTAAAAATAGCAATTATTTTTCACATCATTATAACCAAATGTTTAGAAAAATGGAGAAATATATTATAGATCTGATTGATGTGACCCGAGATGCAAAAGAAGTTAAAGTTTTGCTTAAACAAAAAGGAGTTAAGACTGGACTCAACGTTCACATCATATATCCTGCACTTCAGAATGCAATCGATCAAAATTGGATTGACTTTATCGCTTGCAAACAAATCGAAAACTTGAGAAGTCATCTGTGGTTAGGAGAGAATAAGACCTGGTTTACAACCGGATTAGAAGGATATGGCAGAAAATTGCTCAACAGTTTGTTTAGGATTAACTTTTTTTGTCAAATCTATTTGAGTTTTGCATTCATTTTTGGCTATCAAAAGCATATTACAGCACAAACTCGCTATTTGTGCCGTCTCTGCAATGAGTCGTTTTTTGCATTTGTATTGTTATTATTTCTGACAAATTCATTTGAAAATATCTTTTTTCAAGTATTTGTCAAAGTCTTACTCCTTATCTGGACATTGGCTAATATTGTAAACATTGGCAAAAAGATTGTCATTTTTGGACCGCGAAACTCATATCGATATTATGGTAATGTCATTGAATCGATAATCACTTTCGAACTGATTGTCACCATTTTCATAACTTTTTCCTGTGGTGTGAGAAAAGTTTACAAAACTAATGAATGCGAAAACCAAATGACATCAACTCATAGTTATTCGACTTGTTTGGGACTAAACTATATTCTGTTGGGATTATTATTGAAATTGATTTATATCAGACTTATATGTATCTCATCTTTGAGAGCATATAAGGGATCGCACGATCACACAGTTATTCATCTTTTTCTTCTGTCATTTTGTTTAATAAGTGTATTTTATCCCTTATTTTCCAATACAATCGGACACATTTCACATTACAGGTCAATACAAATTCATTTAAACTATCATTTACTGAAAATCTTAAAATAAATGCTTATAAACAGTTCATCTATTGTTTAGTGATTTTCGTCAAACATATGGAGCGAATATATTTGGAGACATCGATCCGATGTTTTTATTTATTATCATTAACTTTATTATCGGACTTATATTTGAAATTTCAAAAGGACCAGAAGTAAGGCTTTGTTCGTTTGATTTGTTCATTGAAGTTGAGTTCATAGTCATATCATTACAGAAAATATCTGACAAATTCTGGTGCTATCACTGGACCGCTCGACTTATTTATGAAATTCATGGCGGGTGTGAATTAGCCATTCCTTTCAATATACTTGAATGGTATAGAGTTTTCATACTAATTATGAAAAGAGCTGGTCTTAAAGTACATCCCAATGAAGCTGATGTTCAAGAGTACAATCGAATTAAAAGTCTAGTCTTCGCTCGTTATGAATGCATAAAATATCTTAATTCAAAATCTTGTTGTGAATACCATTTCAACTCTAATGCATCCAAATATTGAAATTTTTCTCAAAACAAATAAGTTTTTCCACTATTTTTAACTATATTTTCGCTAAAATATAAATAACTTTACATTTATTCAAAATATATTAACTTTTGATTCATATAATTAAAAGACATTTATTTTAGAGTTCTCTCTATTTATTTATTTAATGTTAAAGAAATACAAGTGAAATGTGAAACTAAATTAGAAATCACTCTAAACTGTTGGTATTAATGATAATTTTTGTTTGACTTTTGATGGTTTTATCTAATATTTAATATGTTTGCCTTCCTATTCAGTACTGTTAAGTGCTGAACAGTACACAGGTATTAAAACTATGAAGTGTTCGAAGACTTCTTTAATATGCTTTAATAATACTATTTTTGTTATCTTTTAATATTTAATTTTTTTAAATTTTGTAAACAAACATCATTTTATAAATAAATTGTGGTTTTATTTGTATTTTATTTTAATTTTCAATGATTTCACTTTTTAACTAATTTAAAATAAAAATGAGTCAACTTTTATGTTCAGATAAATATTGAAAACATAATAAAGATATTCTATAAAAATAATTTCAAAACAATGGAATTATGAGTTGCAATACAGTGGGAATAATTAAATGTGTTATTAATTGACTCAAACCTAAGAGGTTTTTATCATTTCTTTATAATCTACTTTTACACGTTATCAGTAGAAATGGATTTTATGGGCTCTAAATTGTCATTTGAGTATAGGTTTTGCAGTGTATTTCATTGAATAAATACCGAGTCAATTATGTAACTGTTGATATACAGTTATAAAATAAAGTAATTTTTGCAATTTTTTTGGATTCAACTTTTTAATAATTACTTTTTTATAAAATGAAGTAAAATTTTTTCATATACCCGATATACCCCTGGGTTCTCAAATGGTGGGTCGCGACCCAAAAGTGGGTCGCAAAACTATTTTGTTTAGCATGATGTTCTATGGAATCATTGAAATCTTAGCAAAAAGCCCCTTAGAAGGTGGGTCGGGGTCAAAAAAAGTCCGAGAACCGCTGCAGCTGAATAACATATGAATACAATGCATATAACAATTCCTTGAAATTGTCGCACTAATAAAGAAGCATTATTTGTTCGGTGAATCCGAGCATAAGTGCAATTTATATTTTGAAAGTTATCTCTTTACACAAATAATATATTTTGTAAATATAATAAATGAGATTTATCTGAGGTTATTGCTTAACACGAGTTTATTAAGATAAATATTGTGAGAAAATTCAGTTTTAATTCTCATTATGTGAGTCTATTTGTATATTATATTTCAAGTTAAAAGAAATTATTAAATATAACTTATTGATTAAAAATGTTAAATTTCAAAATAATTAAGATATTAGTAATCCTTTTGGCTTCTGTATTAAGTCTAATTCATGGATTTCCTGGTAATTAACCCATAAGTTGACTAAAGTTAAAATTAATAGTAATTTTTTAAAACTCAAACTAAAGCAAGAAGAGGAAGATATTTTAAACATACAAGAAATGCAAGGTTTGATCGGTTTCCACTTGCTTTGCGAGCTCTTCATAATCCACAACTTTTCAGTGGAGATATCGTACGATATTTAAGATTTCAAGTAAGACGTGTATATTAATAGTGAAATAAAATTGTTAATTTCAAGTAATCAATAGAATAGAAATGCAGTCTCACAATCATATTGGCTTTGGCCTAATGCTGAAATTCCCTATTACATCGAACCTGCTTTAAGTAAGTCTTGATATGATTCACTTAACTTAATCAACAATTACAATAATTTTTCAGAAATAATACTCATTTAATTGAACTTTAGTTAAAATAAATAAACCTATTTTGTTAAAGATAGTCAAAAGAATTTAATAATGAGTGCAATGGACCAATTCAAACAATTTACATGCATTAAATTCAGAGAAAGGACAAGTTCTGATGTTCATTATGTTCGAATATTTAAAGGGAATGGGTATGAATCTAAAACTCAATTTACGAATTCATTTTTTAAATAAAATTTTTTATTATTTTAAGTTGTTATTCAACAATTGGAAAAGATGATGACAATCCAGAAATGATATCTTTAGGTGATGGCTGTTATTATGAAGGAACTATTGTTCATGAATTGATGCATACAGTGGGTAAGCATTCATATGTGCTTATAGTGCTGATTAGTGGGTGCAATACAATGAGATTAATATTTTTATTGTACGGACAAAAGAAAAACAGTTTGCTTCAACTTATTTGCTAATAACATAAGCTCTTGTGCCAAACAACGAATGATAGGTTGGTGTAACCTCCATTTTTTCATTTTTGCTGCTGAGATCGATTATTTTATAAATTTTTATTTTAAGCAATTTTTCTCAGACTAATCATAACAGTGATATATAATTCTTTATTCATATTAAACTCTTAATGGGCTTAATAGCACACAAAATGTTTAAAATATAGATTTTTCTTAAAATAAGCGACCTTAGCAGCTTTATAAATATTTTTTTAACACAATGTCTAATTTAATGACACCAAAAATGAAAAAAATCGGTGTTACACCAATCTATCATTCATTGTAAGTCAGCCTGGTATTTAGCAGTTAAAATAAGTTTTTGGTAAGACTTTACTTTAGTTGTCAGCAAATGATTTTAGGCAATACTTTATCAATTTAAGGGTTATGGCAAGTATGTATTGCACTAATTAAACCACTTGATTAAGTTGAATTTATAAAAAGTTATAATGCAATAAATACATGTAATAGTCATACATTTTCGCCTAAAATCATGTGCTCACCACTAAAGTAAAGTCTTACCAGAAACTTATTTTAACCGCTAAATACCAGGTGAAATTGTAAGTGAAAAATAATCTTGTTTTACAACTTTTTACATAATATTACATTAATATTACTTTTTACGTATGGCGATCGATCTGTAAAAAACCCTTAGTTCAGACCCCCTTTTATAAAACAAGTTATCTGTGTCTCTCAATGATATAGTTATGAACTCAAGTCACAAAACATTTTTGAGTTCAAACTTTTATCAACTGAGGAACACAGATATCTTGTTTTATAAAAGGGGGTATAAACTAAGGGTTTTTTACAGATCGATCGCCATACACTATATTCTTAATAATCATTAGCAAACTATTCGTTCTTCTGTACATTAGAGATCAAAATCAGATCAATTGATAAGTTTAGGAATTTTTTAAATGAGAGAAGAAAAAGCTTAAACACAAAATGGGAATATAATGCTATAGCTATGTTATAATGCTTTTAACTTTATTTAAAAGAGCTTTACTATAAATTATAGAAATGAATATTCAACTAAATTAAAACATCAAATTCTTAATAATTATCTTCTTTTTAGGATTCTATCACGAACAGAATCGATCAGATCGTGACAGGTATTATACGATGTCTAATTCTATTATACAGTAATAAATTGTTACTGTATCAAAATTAAATAAATTCATTTAAGCTGTTATCACATTAGGTTAAGAACATTTCACAGCTATTTATTTATTTAGTTAGAAATTAAGTTAGAATTGAATTGAATACACAAATTATTTTTGAATATAAAGTTTGAATATTTAATATTTAGCTTTTTAACAATTTATTGGGATAATATTGACGAAGCCTATAAGGAAGAGTTCAAAAAGATGGACCCGAGCGAAAATCAAATATTGACACCATTTGATTATAATTCAATTATGTTATACGGACCACATTCTTACAGTAAAGACGGACAATCGGTTACAATGGAACCTAAATATGACGGATTCAAAATGATTGAGGTTTGCATTGATTATAGTTATAAATAACACTAATTCATAAATGTTTATAAAAAGGTTTACGACAAGCCCGGACTCACTGCTATGGATGCAAAGGCTATTAGTCTACTTTATAAATGCGAATAATTGCCTGTTAATTAGTTTATAAAGC
Source organism: Nanhermannia elegantula (assembly GCA_034699485.1). Lineage (NCBI taxonomy): Eukaryota > Metazoa > Arthropoda > Arachnida > Sarcoptiformes > Nanhermanniidae > Nanhermannia > Nanhermannia elegantula. Next base: position 6,795 of record JAQGCH010002801.1, read on the forward strand.
GTTGATTCAAATATTAAAGTAATATTAATTTATTTCTAGTCATTCATTTGTCCATTAATTTGCAGTTTTATATATAATTAAATAATTAATTAAATCAATCTCATCCGTGATCTCTGTCATCACTAACTTATCTCATTAAATCAGATTTAAGTTTAAATTCAAATATTGTCGTCAATTGCTTTCACCATTTCAAACAAATTAATTAAATGTATTCAAATTCTTTTAAATTAAAGGCATTGAAGGCATTATCAATATTAAACTTACAAAACAAGTGATTCGCAGCTTTACTCCAACCACTGCTGTTGCAAACTTTTGTTAACTTCAAAATTGGACAAAAATATATCAAATGGGTTACCATTGCGAAATTGACAGAGATACATTTTTGCGAAATTTGAGAAAAATCTAAGAATATAATAAAATTTTAATTTCTAATCTTAAAATATGGTCAATACTAATCCATTTTAAAATTTTAAATGAAAATTTTTCTCTGATTTAAGTAATTCACTGTTATAAATAATATATTGAGGAAATTGAGAACGAGTCACTTCTGCTTTTGTGTATTCCTAGTTTACTCCAGAAATTGGGAGCTATAATACAAATAATACTTAAAAACATTTTAGATTATATCAAAAATTCTCTATTAATAATCATAAAAACTAACAACTCATAAAAAATAAGCGTACAGTTCATTGAACTCTAAAACTAAACAAAAGTCCTGAAAACTGGACGGTTGTCAGCGCTGATCACAGGAGAAGTTATCTGTTCTGTGCCGCACAGAATCAATATTTTGAATTTAGCGCTTATTTATAATATAGTGGTATAGGTTTGTATGGGTTTGTATGGCAACCGCTCATAAACACAAAATGCAATCAATTTAATAATCACATGATTTTAAAGTGTATTAAAGTAAATATAATATTAATATTATTGACAACTATTATATAAGTAATAGTGAAATACTTTGATATATTTGTATTAGTGTTTGAATTGATTGAAAATAAATATAATATAAAAATAATATTAAAAGAGATGTCAATAGAAAGCGAATCGACTAATGATGAAAACAAACTGAAGACAATCGCAAACGAAATGTTGACAAAAACCGGCGATTATTTGAAAGCAGAACTTGAATGTGAGTTAACATGAAATATGTTTACATATTATTAATAATTATTAATTCAAATTAAACCAACAGTGAGTTTAGAAGACTATAAACTATTGGAAAATATGAATAAAATGACTGCAAATAAATACAAAGAAATGTCTGAAATCACTGAAAACCTCTCCAGAAGTGTGGACTCAATGAATGACAAATACAAGACTTTGTTACCAAACCTGCAAATGATCGACAAATTAGAAGATAAGGTGACACGACTTGAAGAGATGGCGTATGCTATCGATGTCTACTCCAAGAGATTAGGTTTGAATTACTGTTCATTTAATTGATTTGTATCTCTGTCTCATGTTTTGTATACATATATGTCATCTCTTAATACACAACCGGTATTAATAAGTATTTATACCCAAAACCTCTTTTATAGTGAGTTTTTTACACCTTTTATACAATGGTTTACTTTAAGCAATGTTAACGCTCGAGCTCTGCTCTAATGTGAGCTCAATTTTTGGAGGTGAGCGTCAAGTGTGAGTCGAGTTGACGAGTTGGCACTTTTTTTTATGCAAAATTTGTTTAATTGAGCTGTAATTCTATTTGTACTGTAGATAACAGGACTTCCCGCTATTTTTGTGACATAAGAACCAGATAAATGAATTTAGAACCAGAAGAACTTTATCCGTAAATTACTTGACGCCTATTAAGGTGTGTAGAGCTCAGAGTTAACAAAGCGTTTATTCAAAATCATTTTAAGACATATACCTGTAGGTGCTGTCTATACATCCCATACCAGCCATACGTCCACATTTCATTAACCTTTGTTTTATTTGTTTTAATCTAAATTGCAATACATTTTCATTAAATTATTGATATCAACAATATTTAAGTTTTTGTCTGTTTTATAAAACGCAATCAAATTTATGATTTAATCATTAAATAAATTACTGTCAATGCCTGTCTTGACTGTCTTTGATTCATATCAGTCCTAATGAGCCAACATTTTTGAACATTCACTTCAATTCTTGGAAACGCGTCCTTTTATAGTAGAATTGTCTTAACATTTGACCCCTTCCTATACGAAATGATTATGAATAGTATCACAGTATGAGACAGAGAATACGTTAGAGACTTGTGAGAGTTGTTTGGCTCTAAGGCAGAGATATATTGCACAAAACCTAACTATAACTTCGCTGAACACACAATTAGTTTGGGTTAAGTTTAGTGCAATACATCTCTGCACTAAAGCCAACGTACAGTATAAGGAACGTATGGTCTTATACAGTATATCTGTATGTTATGAGCAGAGCCATGAATTTGTCGGAAATTTTTCTCAGACCCTCCGAATATTCGTAAACTAAGACATGAAATACAAATACAAATGAACTCACATTTGTTTCTAAAACATTGAGTTTTCAGAATTGCATTCGATTTATACAAAAAATACCAATTTTTCTATTAAGGCGATGTAGTTTTCGGCAGGTTTTCAAGGGATAAAAAACTTTTGATAATGTTTGAGTTCTGAAAATTGTGTTTTCTGTAAAACTTTACGCAACAAAACAAAAAATATGTTTCATTAAAGTGAAGCGTTACTTAATTTGTTAGATTTCATTGAAATGAATGATTTTAAGTGTAAGTCATAACGGGACAAAATATTCATAACCCAAATAATTAACACACATAAAGTGTCTTTAAGCTAAAAATATAGTTCAAAATTTTTGTGTGAATTTGACTATTTTTAATCCGAAAAGTTCACGGCTTTGGCCATAGATGTGATCTCATAAGTCTTATAATAAACTTATGATGAGTGTGACTAATGTTGACTACGATTACAACACAATGTTATTTGTGACGAGTTATAAACTATGTTAAAGTGATCTAATGTTTACTTCATTACAGCATAACTTATTATCATAGCCTTATATTTATTTGAATGATATAACGATGTAATGGTTTCATAAATTTTCAAATTCAAATCCAAAGAAAGCAAAACTAATTTTTGATTAATTTATATAAGTTTAAGCACAAAGAGATTTTACATGAGATAAAATTGAAGGAAATAGTCTTATATCAGGTTTTACTCGACTCATATCATATTAGGGTTGACACAAATTCTTGTCTTTATTAAGGATTTTTTATTCAAATCAATTGAAATACATATAAAATAAATTTTAAGTTTAATATAATATTAGAATACATTAAATCTAAAAGCCTTGAGAGCTTAGGATTAGTTGAATCTCTTCTCAGTAATATCATAGCAAAGCATTGAGTGCTTCTCTCTCTTTAACATAGAATCGCTGTCATAACTAAAACTTGTCTAAAACTAATGATTGAGCCCATAAAGTACTGTCACATAAGTGTGTGCACAAAAATATGTTTTAAGTGATATTTTTGAAAATTGATGGAAAGGATAGATAAAAGTTTTCTATTCAAAGAAGAGCCGATTTAAAAGTTTTAAGTTCTGTTTAAATATGTTTATTGTAAGCCATTTTCCCTGAATTATAGTAATCATTATTTTAATTTTTAAATCGATGTCTGATTCGACTGATTTATGAATAATAACTGAAATTTAAGGGTTTTTGTGCGCGAACTTATCTCTATTTCTAATAACACGAAAATTATTTAAAACCATTTTAAGCATTGATTAATTTTTATCAAATTATAAAAAATAATTATTTCCGTATAGTATTGAATCTATTTATGAACTAATTTAACAATAAGTTGATTTGATTTATATTTTAAAATTTGGAAATAGAAAAGACTTGAAAAATGATTTTAGAAATGTATGAGTTGTTCATAGGTTTGTTTGGAGCAGTTTTACTCTTCACAGACAGGTCTCGATCAGTGAGTGTTTGCAGTTATATTGACAAAGACAACGCTAAACCCATCCCCAACTCGTCACTAATACATCACATCTACTATTATAGTAAAACATTATATAGAGAATAAGACGGAAAGTCTGACGATTCAAAACAACTTCTTTTCTTATTATTTTCCGTCTAATCGCTTCACTTTTCCTTTTCCTGACGAACAAAATAAATTTGTTGTCGTCTCTAATCCTTCTCACATGAAAATAAAAAATTCTATTCCTGTTTCGACCCTAAAGAGAATACATATAACTTAGTATCGGATTATCCATTATTTAAGTCTTTTTAAAAAGTTCTTTCAAATTATTTATAACTTGTGGAGAAATGTGTTAAGTATTTGAATATTTTAATGAATTGAGTTTATTTGATAGGATATTTTGGTTAATTAGTTGTTATATTGATTGGTAATGTATATAGAATTGGTATACAATGGGTGGTGAATATGTAGAGTATTTTGAGCACTAAAATAAACCCCTATTAACCCTATTTAATATCCTCATTACGACGAAATAATGATCAGTTAATTAAATATGTTATGGAAAGCTTTGCAACCTTTAATATGTAGTCATAAACAAATTTAGTATATGTTTAAAATTGATGTTATTATTATTATTGGCTCTCAATCATTATTATAATAGCATTATCTGAAAATACTGTAAACTAATTATCGAGTGTATGAAAAGCAATATTTCTTAAAAGACGAAAATAAAATCCAAAAACTAACTGTTTGTGAACTTATTTTCTCTCTTAGAGGCGAAATACAAACAATTGGAACGCAAATGAACCCAAGAATACTATATATAAGATTCTAGGAGTTTATAAATAAGATTCTTTTCAATTCTCAACCTATGGATTCCAATACGAAGATGTTCTCAGTTTTTATTTTTAAAAATACTTACTATTTGTTCCTTTATTTAATTTAATACTTCTTATAAATGAAAGCCTTTTCATTATATTTATCAAGAGTTATGTTCTCAAAGATATGATTAATAAATAAAATACATTTGGTGTAAAATATAATGTAAACTATTTTGTGAGTTATTACGCAGTATTTAGCAGTAAACGAATATGGATAGAAACAAGAGTGAAGCATA
>JAQGCH010002802.1:0-11862 GCA_034699485.1 Nanhermannia elegantula
AAACATTATTTTTTATATACTTTGAGATGAAGTCAATTCAATGCAATACAATAGATGTCACTACAGTTCAAGTTTTGTTAATTTTTTATTTATATCAATATTTGTTTATTTTGTAAATGTTTTGAACAATTTTTAAAAACTTTTTATTGCTATTTAATTATTAATAAAATTATAATAAATTAATAGTTAAATAATTAAATAATTCAACTGAAGAGCGAGTTTCGTCTAAATTGATGGCGAATGCGATCAATGGGTTCTTCATCTGGTGATTGGTTTTGATTAGCTGTCAATGATTTCATTTTAATGACAGTGTTGTTGAGTAAACGGTTTTCGCTTTCATTCTGATTAACATAATATTAATTGAATTAATTATAAGAATATATAATAAGACTTCATGACATACTTTGATGACTTGTTGATGACTTAATAACACCAAATATTTTCGCGCATTACTGGCGGCTCTCATGTAATGGACAACAACACTAACCATTCAATCAATTAATTAATTAACATAAGTATAAGTTTAGTAAATATATGATTCAAATATAATTACCATAAAAATAATATGAAAAATACTGAAGACGTTTTTGAGAGCACAGCGCTGAAGACCTCTCGAGTGGGACCGGTCTCTAGTCTTTCGATCTCTTTATTGATATATTCGTAATAATTGGTCAGATTTGGATAATTGGTCTGATTTGGATCGAATGGACCGCAATATTCTGATGGCTTAATGCTATACATTAATCACAATATACAGTAGTTTTAGATATTTTTTAAGGTACTTTTTATTACATTAGAAACAGATTAGAGTTTGTACGTATTTCTAGCTCTATATCATATGCAATTGACAGATAACTATATTATAGTGAAATTACAGTAATTAAAATTTATTTCGCAATTAAGTTGTGAATTAAACACATTAAAAATAATTTATCAGAAGTCAAAGTCTTGTGAATGCTGTTAACTTGTGTTTAATGTTAATGACTTAATATTAACTCAAATTAAGATAAGGTTTAACTTAAATTTATTTCCTAGAATCAAATTGAATTGAGTTTACCTGAAAATAGTGTATAAGGGCGGAAAAAAGCTAACTATTAGACCAATAAGTAGTGATACATAGATCCAAATGGAGAGATCAATTGTTTTGCTTTTTTGAATTTTGGGCTTATTTACGACTGCGATAGAAATACGCTTCACATAAAAGATAACCACAAATATAATACACGTGAATATGGGCGCAAATGGTGAATAAAATGTAGTCAACCAACAAAGCATTTGAATATATATGAGATCAAAGGCATTACGTGATGGATCAAACGGTAATTGTCTGCATAAGACCAATGACGGAACCCATTCACGTAATATCATTGATAATGCCATAAATCCCAAGTAAACTAATAAGTAATTATTGATATCAGAAGCGAATCCATTTTCCCAACAAGACTTCTCTTCTGTATCACTGCAGGTCTTATTCGTCGTTGAATTGGATTCAATTGAGAAGAGCTCTCTTCGATTTGTTTCAATTGAATAATTACAGGAATTGTTATTATTTGTTTCATTTGAAGGATTGAATGATACTGTGATTTGATCGCTGTATAACTCATTCAGTTTAACCAAATAAATAACACCCAAAGTTACAGTTATTCCAATAAATAGTAATACCTTTTTAAACATTTGTATATATTTAGGAGATTTCTCGCTGTAATTGCTTTGAATTTCTAGAATTTTTTTCAGTATTTGGTTTAGAATATCATTGAAGATAAACATTAGAAGTGTGACTATTAATGGAACTCCAAAGTGAGAATCAAAAATTTTATCCCATACTTTAGAAATAGATTCCAGAATAGTATTCCTGGATTTTGAATCATAATCCCATGTAATGCTTATTATTTTATTATAGACTGAAATCATGAAAAAAGAAATTGCAAGAATTGCTGCCAATGATAATAAAACAGATGCAATCTTCATGACGTTCATTGCACTGCATCCCTTCGACTTTGACTTTGGTTCCATAGCTTTCAATTTTTGCTGTCATTTGTTTTAATTAAAAATATCTTCAATTAATTATGTAATTATAGAAATTAATTATTATAATAAAGCGCAGATATTAAGGGCACTAAACATATAAAGTATTTGTAGTTATTTAAATAATTTTCAAATGTGTTTCAAATGAATAATCAGAATATATAAAAAGCTATTTAATACAGGACAGTGCAAACAATCTATTTGTTTATAGTCTTAATTTTAGAGAAATACTGAAGAATATGATTATAGCACTCATAATGTGATTGACTTGATTTGGCTTTAATTATAACCTTTGTTAAGAGTTGTTTAAAAGTAACAGTTTTCTGAATGAATTGAAGTAAAGTTAGATAATTGTTTACTGACCTGAATATCATAAACCATCTGGTTTTGTTGTAATTCTACAGACTTATAGCTGGACATGGTGTACTCCCAACTACAAAATACTTTAGAAGCAAAATCTTTATGAGGAGTCTTTATCGCCGTTTGTTCGATGATATAATGTTTACAATAATTTGTGCCCAACTTGTATGCAATCAAAACCAGATTCATTACTATATAAAATCCATTAACAACTAAATAAGCGTAAGTCATGCCCCCTTTCCATGAATCACTCTTATAGTGTCCATAATACAAGATGGAATTCTCTGAGAAGAAGTCAATAAATCCCTCAATAAATCCATTTTCATTATCCGAACCATTTTTGGGGTTATTCTTTATCCCTCTGATAATAGAAATGTCTTGTTCTCTGTCATAAGCAATTTGTGGTACAATCAGGAAAAAGATTGTGATTATTGAGCCAAAAAGGTTTAAATAGAAGAACCAGCGAAATAGCTTGAAATAGTAAGCGGTATGCGATCCATATTGTCTGTGAATTGATTTGATGTGTGATTTCCATAAATCGCGTTTAATTATAGTTGTTATCACTTGTTTGAATCGAATGAGCTTTAAATTAATTTCAGATACAACCGACTTCTTATAACTAATACTCGTTCTACTGTCCAGTTTTTGCCTATGTTTTTTATTTAACTTCTTTTTTAAAACTAATTTCTCGCTCAGAGGTCTTTGCAATTCTTTCAATTGCTGTATAATATTTGCTTCACTTATGGTTTCGTCTCGTTTTTCAATGTTTTCTTGAGTTTGATAGAATGCATCTGTAATTCTCTTTCTTCGATTGGTAACAGTTCCGTTCCGAAGACTTTGAGAGAAATCCTCAGTTCGTTCGTTAGACTCATCTGCAAATTAAGATTTGTTTTAATATTGTATTTGTATTAATATTTAATATAAGAAATATGTTTAATTGAATTACTTTTTACCTTCAATTTGTGATAACATTATTATAATAAACGAACTGTTGACTTGTTTTATGAACCATTAAATATCTCTTGCGTTAAGAAAATGTTTTAATTTTCATGTGAACAGAACTATTTAATTAATTGAAGAGAAAATATGATAATTATTATAATTAGAGTGCATTGTTATTTCGCATTAAGCGTATTTCACTCTGTTTATGATAATAATTGATATTATTTACGTTGAATTTTATATAACTTATTTATCTTATCTAATTTCCGATATTTCTTCCTAGTGTTTAAGCTATTTTTTAATCTTCTATATTATAAATATTACAAAATGATTATTAGAATTATTACTTTATCTCTGCTTTATCTCTAATATTGCAGGTAACACAGGTTTATGTCAGCTCAAGAATACTTTTTATGATGTGCTGCTAATTGTTTGGTTGGATTGCAAAATATTCAAGATTTGAATTAGAAAAAAATTTTTGTAGCCTTTCTTGAAACCAGTTTTACTATTGCTTGACTTGTATACAGTCAAAAAAAGAATTAAGAGATGGGTCGTAATGATATGGGTTTATGGAAAGTAAAAAAAAGAATTTCAATTTACTTTTACACAGAAGCTCTCATATAAGCATTAATATGAATCCATTTGTACAACCGGTGGTCATCTGTATTAAGAAAAATATGTATAACAAGGAATATATAAGTGTATAACTTATTAGAAACTGTTGGCCACTGATAAGTCTCTATATGAAAGATGTTGCACAACTGTAAGCCACTGATATGGGAACCACAGCAAAGCCTATTCGAAGTCTTACTAATACTTTCACGGTATGAATGAATGCGCTTTATTTAAACTGAGACCACTTTAATCTTAAAGACTATTCCAGCAGATCCAGCAAAGTATATATAAGAGTACTATCAATTCAAAAAGTATCTGTTAAACTGCGCGCTCGAAAATTTACAATATCTATAAGATTATAAATTATTAAGGAATACATTGAAAAGATAGTTGATTAATATGAAGTGCATAGACTTGCCTGAGCCTAGGCTCATGCTTTGAGGTTCTCGAGCTGGGCTCAGTCTCTAAGGCTGTTATGTAATCCATTTATTTGAACAGATACTTCTTGAGCCGATAGTACAGCATAAGACATATATCATTTACCAGTAATTGTGTTATTTTTATTTAATTAGAAAGAGTTGATATTCTATAATACTAGAAATGCAAATACGTTTTTCAATTGTTTGGATGAGTTCTTCCACAAAATGGAATGATTGTAAAAATGTTTTACTTTAGGCGCTTAAGTAAGTTCATTATTGTACTCTTCCAGTTAGTCTATTGATGGCATCACATAATTCTCAAGCGCAATACGAATCCCTGCCATAGATTTAGTTATCTTTGGATACAATGCATTCGCGAAATACATGTCGACTCAAAACATCAAAAGAACTTCAAGGCTAGAATAGAAGGAATAGGCAGAAGATAAGAGCTTGTTTAGGGTCATATATCATGACATAATGCATTCGAACGCCATTTAATTTTGTGATGAGCTCACCCGCGAAAATGCTTAATCACTATAATTCTAATGAATAGCTTCTGCTTGAAAATCATGAATTAATGCAATTCTTGTCAACGCATAACTTGGGTCTTAAGACTTCATTGGCATAAACTTTGTTCTCATGTAATTTAATCTAAAATTGAAATCTTGGGTAAAATTGAAAATTGAAATATTTTATGAACCCTTCAAATATCTCTCTCTATCTCTTTCTTGAAATTATTTAATTTTGAGCTTAAAGAGCAGTTAAATGATAACTACTATAATATGAGTTTAGTATCCTTTGATTGCATTTGTTTATGACAATACTTTTATGTTAGAATTTCATTATCTAATCATTTCTAAGAATTAATTATTTACATAAAAATTTTCTATGTTTTTAAGTTTGGAGTACTTTTTAAGTGTTTGCGATTTAAATAATGAATTCATGGAAAGTATTGCAAACTCTTTATGCAATCGGCAGTAGTAATGGATTTAAAGTGAATAATTAAAATTAAGATCAGTCATACTTAGGTTCTTTTGGTTTTATGCTTAAATAAATGCTAATTTCAGACTTCAAAGTATATACCGAAAGGTGATATCCAATCGCGAACAGGAGATCAAGAAAATCAGTTGATTTACTGGTTTAAAATATTGATAAACTACTGGTTCAGAGATATATTCCACAAAAAATGAACCCAAACCTCACGTTTATTAAGCTCATAAAGATTTTGCTGTTCAAACACGTCAAACAAAATCCTAAGTCTGATATCATTGATAGTCAGTGAAAGAATGAAAAAGATTTAATTTTTATTTATAGAGAACATTAATAGCGATTTGTGTATTACAGACTGTAAAGTATAGTATTGATGATCGACAAAAACGATCGATCACTAACTGATTATTACAATTAGAAGTGTTTTGTACCTATTCTTATATATGAATAGTTGATTCGATAGTTAAGAGCACTTTTGGTCCTAAATTTCTGGTCACGTAATGTTTTAGATCCTAATGAATTCGTTGAAGAGATACATTATGTACTATATGTGCTCATTCTTCGTTACTTTGTATTCAGATGAAAACCACAAACCATGGCTTCAGTTATAGTACTACTAAAGCATAAATTATATGACTTTCGGAATAAAGAGTTAGCTCACAATTGGACTTAATTCACACTTTATATACTCTTAATGATCAAAAGTCTAACGTTATTCAGTGTTGAGTCGTTAAGTTTACTGTTCTTTTGCTAACCCATAAAAGTTTGCTTAGCTTTAGAATTGCGGTAAATATCTATCATTAATTTGAACTAAATTTGTGTTCAGTTAGTTGTTTATAGACATAGAAACTAAGCCAAGACTTAATTGAAGACTCAAAACAATATCCACACATATTTGAGTAAATAAAGTATAGGCAAAACGTTTTTATTGCTTCAAAATCTAATTATGCGATTACAATAGTAAAACATTGAATTCATTCTTATTTATCGTTCGTTTAAATCTTAAGCTTTGAAATTTATTTAACATTCTATAAACATATAAATTACTTTATTTCACTTTTAACCTGATATAATGGTAATAACTAGGGTTGCACAGGATGTAAATTACAGTGGTAAATTACGCGTAATATTACACTCTAAAAAGATTATTACGCGTAATATTGCAACCCTAGTAATAACTATCAACAACTCTTACACCAAAATAGTTTATCACTTCCAACAGTTGAAATGCTAACTTTTAGTAATTGAGTGATAGGCAACTGTATGGGCGTTTCGACTAATTATTGTATAAAAACTATTTTGTCTCTACTGTCATAAAAATCAATACTTCTATCAATAGTTTATTAAGTTTTTAAAGAGTGAGTTACAGTGAATTCACATCACTTTCTAGTATTACAAAAATCACTGACGATTATAAGTCAATCCTATTATACCGTATATCAAGTTATAAAATGTTTAGATCACACATAACGCCAACTTTCTTAACACTATTTCAGTTGCCTATAACTCAACTCTAACTTTTAATCACATAAATACTTAACAGCAATTATTTGAATCAATTTTTTGAAAAGTCTGATAAAATGAATAATTCAAATATTATTAGCAATAATAACAAATGTTTTAAAATCTATTATTTTTTGTACATTTAGCGCAATTGTAAAATTATGATTTTTCACACAATAATAAATATAATTGCATCCAATTATTGATAATTATCGTTAATTCTCCTGTCATTACATGTCTGAGTCAAAGCCAGATCTGATCCAATATATTAAAATCGAAATGTATTCAACATTGTCGTTGATTGATATAAAGAGCGGTATAACCACAACATCGGGCCCTTAACTGGTCAATCGTAGTACACGCGGACGCGATATAAGATTCTTTCAAATTAAAACATTCACATAATAGCACATAAGTGAACCCATAATTTCCTAAATATTCTTCGCTGTATTCTCTTTGTCTCTTGAGAAATATGAGCCTTCGAAGACCGACACACATTGGCAGATATTTGTATAAAACGCGTGCGCCTATTGAGGAAAACATAGTTAAGTTTTATTTTTTAATTATTAACTCCATATCATTAATATTATATTAGTTATCAAACTTTGTCTAACGTTAGACGCTTTTAGAGATTAAACCTTAAGCCTAAAAAACATTTTCTGTACTAACGGATGTTTTCAATCGATTTATAGGAATTTTTAGGTGAATTATGTTTCATAAATAATCCAGAATTAGAAAATCAATGAATTTGCTAAATATTTGACTCAATCTATCATTTAATCTAAATATTTTGCTAAAATAAAAGATTATAACATAATTTATCACAAGTTTTGCCATATAAAAGATTATTTTGAAAGAAAACTTTACAAAAGTTTCCAAATAAATTAGAAAATAAGGTTTTGGAAAACTTATAAGTTTCAGTGTTTCATAAAAATTTCAAACACTCGAAAACAGACCAAAAAACTTGAGATCATTTATATATCTTAATAAGAGATAAAATTTTACATTTTTAACTGTCTTCATACTTGTATAACTAATTAAATACGTTTCCTGGTTTATAAAATTGAGTATTACAAAAATAATACTCAGTTATTATCTAAAAGTGCATTATATCCCATCAATTTCTGAGCAAAATCCAGTTCTCCAAACCGTTTTGGATATATTTCAAACATTTTCATGTCTGATAAGACTTAAAGCATAAATCACATAATTCTTAAAATGGTTTTACGTAAAACTTGGAGATTTCGCCTTTAATAAGATCGACCAATGAATTTATAATAGTAAATAAAATCTTTGGAAGACTAAAGATAGATTTGAAACCTAAATGAATCAGTTATGCAACGTTTTGCTATAAGATGTGACCTAAATTTAAAGTTGAGTTTATACTATTATAATGTAAGCCCAATACAAAACATTTCCTTTAAGATCATTACTATAATAAAATATTGTCTGTGAGTCTTCTCAAAGAATCTTTAGGTTTAAACATTTAAACCCAGTCCTAATTTCCAAAATACCCAAAACACTATTTTCATTTGAATATCGGCATAAATTGAAATTATTTCTAAATAAAAGGTATATACTGTAAGTTAAACTTACACAAACAGTGAACAGCCCCAAAATTTCTAAAAAAATGAACATTATTTTTATTGTAATAAAGAGCAAAATCTGAAACTTGTTGCCTACTTTTTACACGCGCTCACATTAATAGATATCTTTCAACACGTTTCTTATATAAGGTTTATTTTATTAAAAAATATGTAAAATATATTTAATTTAAGATTTGATTAGTTATATATAAGTTGAGAAGCAAAGTGACCATTTCTATGAACATATTTCATAAACAAAAAGTTAATTTTATAGTCTAACAAAAGTTTTTTAACTTCAATCTTTCTCCGTTTTAGACGGTAAAAATGGAGGTCTAACCTAAAGCTTATGCCTGATGTTAGTTAATAAGTTAGGAAATTCTTGTCGATATAAGATTTTCAGCATGAGCTCAGTTTTAAATGCATTAAACCCTCTTAGACTTTAACACTTGGATTTTTTCTATTTAATTAATGATACTCTGAAAGACGTCCAAATCTCTTATATTGAATCAACTCATCAATCAAACTGTTTAAGGAATGAGCTGAGACATAAACATTCCGTAAACACAGAATTTCTCATCCCATTCACTCAATCAAAGTTTATTCTTAATTGATAGGACTCTAAAACCTATTATTTAAAATGTCTATAGAAGAACAATTGTAATTATCGTTGTTTTCATGCTTTAATGTCAAACTTTTGAATTTAAAAGTTTTCTTAATTGAATAAAAACTTGAAGAAACCTTAAATTAAATTATAAGAAATCAATTTTATTTGTGGTAATGAATGCTATGAGTTTCAGGATATCCCTCAAATAGATAAATCTGTTTTGAAATGGAAAAGTTTATCTTCTTTGACAACCTATAATCAGTTCACAAATTTGAAAATATAATATCATTGCCAGTAATGGAGACTTTCAAATATTTTTTTCTTCTTTTGTAATTTTACTATTTGTGAAAAAATTGAATCTCAAAATGAATTTCACTTAATTTGAACGACTGATTAAAAGCACTTTATTTAAATGAATTGATATAAAAACAATTTAATTGATTTATACCAATCAAGCTAAATAAAACCACTTTATTTGGAGGCTCTCAGGGGTCTCAAGTTTTTAATTCTATTCTCAAGAGTATTTCGATTTTAATTGAAATTTATTCACGAATCAGAAAATAGTTAAATGTAAATTTAGAAAAACTTTTTAAATTTTGTCCATTAGTAAAATCCAATCCCAGTTAATCCTATTCTGAGATCAATTCTATTGTATTTATCTTTTATGAAGCATAACATTGAGAGATTACAATAAATATCAGTGAAGGCGATAAAATCTTCATTTATATTCAAATTTATTCTATTTAATAGAATTCAGCGAAACTTTTCTTTGATCTTCACTCAAATTACTTCAAAAGAACCGAATCCTAACCCCAGAAAATTTATATGACTAGAAAATTGTTCGTAAGGTTAGAATTAATTTATATAAAATTCAAATGAACCACATTTTTAAAATAAAATTTTCGTGAAATTATCCTTTTATGCTATACTTTTGAGAATAATTAATTGCAATACTTTTTTCTGTTGAATATTTAATGAAATTTCACACAATTTTCTTAAAGTAAATTAGTGATGAGCTCTCATTTTCATTTAGTTAATTATTTTATTTTGTTAATTATGAAAAGTTTAATTTACTTATTTGAGAGTTAAGAAAAATATTTTACGGAGAACTCAAAGGATTGCTTTTTTTTAAATAATGAAAAATGCATTAACTTTCTTAAATCAATGGAAAGAATGAAAAGTTATTGATGTTATTCTGAAGATTTTATATTTTTGTTGATCTTAAGTAATATGAGACCAGATATAAGCTATGATTTCGTTGCTATAAAATCAATAATAGTTTTTCAAGAATAAACTGAAAAACACTTTTGAATTTGTCATTTATATATATATTTACAAAATCTATTTTAGATTTTTACAAGAACTCTAATTCATTTG
This sequence comes from Nanhermannia elegantula, assembly GCA_034699485.1. Classification (NCBI taxonomy): domain Eukaryota; kingdom Metazoa; phylum Arthropoda; class Arachnida; order Sarcoptiformes; family Nanhermanniidae; genus Nanhermannia; species Nanhermannia elegantula. Next base: position 10,422 of record JAQGCH010002802.1, read on the forward strand.
AATTTTTAAACTAAAAAAACAAAATTTAATATAAAAATGAAGTAAATATTAAAATATATGTACAGCATAAGGAGTATATGAGCATCAAATGAATATATGAGTTACATGAAAATAAATCAGATTAAATTTTATATTTTTATATCAAATATTTGAAAAAAATATTACATATAAATGAATGTTGCATGCTACTGAGTGGTTAAGTCTTAAGCATATGCTTGTGCTCCTTTATTTTTTAGGTATATTCTGTATTAAAGTTTTAGACGCAAAAAATAATTTAATTTGACACTAAAGTTGTTTCAATATTTTAATGTAAATTTTTAGTAAAGTCTCTTAAGTTGACTTATTTAAGAATAGTAGACCTCATGTTAATTCTAATCAATTCTTCCTTAGATGTCTTTCCAATCCCAATATTGACTGCAATTATTTGTTAACTTTAAAGTAAAAGTCAATCAATTCCTACATCGCATTGAAAAGGGAACAAAAACTTAATTGAATTTTTGCTCTTCAATTAATATAATATAAAATTTAAAGAAAAAATCTAATGAATAAGTTTCTTGTGTTAATTGTGAATAAAAATTAATTTTCTATTAATTAAACAAAAGTTTATTTTATTGATTTCTAAAACTACGTTATTTTAATTGATTTTTGTGGTCTTATTAATGCCCTTAAAATGTAATCAGGCGTTGGGCTATCGATTCTCATCGGGTGACGAAATGACGAATCACTGGTTTAGAAACTGATTCTAATGTTTCTTCTTTAATGAATTACACTTTTACTGAAGACAAATGTGACGTATATTGAGAGCTGACGCTAAATACACTGGATATAGCTCTTAATAAATGTATACTAAACTGATAATGAATCTCAACTTAATACTGGAATATTTTCTATTGACATAAAGAAAACACTGCAAACTCTTTTAATATAAAAATAAATTCTTACTTCAATACTATTGCAGTGTAGAGCATAAGTATAGTTTATTTAGATGAAGATAAACATTCAAAAAGTATAGAAAACCTAAAAATCTTAACATTTTGTTTTAGTTAATGAAAGGCTTAGTTCAAAAAAGTGCAAAATTTCTTATTTAAAATCAATTTGAAGTAATATATCCGTATTTAAGAAGCATATGTTTAAAAATTCATTATAAAAGTGATCAAAAGCAACAAATTGAGCACTTAGGACAGCAATTTGAATAAAAGCATTAAAGCATTTCTAAGTCTTAAAGCACTAAAAACTATTTATTTTTAAAATACTTATGAAAGAAGCTTAAAACTGAATATCAATTAAATGGTGATTATGTGAATTTTTGCGAACCAGGTCTACACGTACTTGTTGTCAAATCGATTCTTTTTGAATTTCTAAAAATCTAAACATAAATCAAACTTCTTTGGGAAGAATTATTGATTGAAGAAATTGATCTTTTAATACAATACGTATCATA
>JAQGCH010002803.1:0-11859 GCA_034699485.1 Nanhermannia elegantula
GTTCTTGTTTGAGACCCTTTTCAGACCATTGCTGGTCAACGTCTTTAATTTCAATGAGTTTAACCGCTATTTCACGACCTGGTAATTGATTCCATTTTGCTTTATATATATTAGAAAAGCTCCTCCGCCTATACGCTCTCCAATACTGAAACCCTTATTAGCGATCGCAGGCGGACATAAATCACTTGAATCGGACATCTATTGAATGACAGGATAACACTTTTGACTTGAAATACCTGTGATGTGTACCTAAAAATAGTTTTCGTTACATTTTTTATTTGAATTCAAATTTTTAATTTAAAAAAAATACCTTTACTATAGTTGAAGGGATGAATTGATAGTATCAAAGATTGTAATGTACTGTATATGCTTAATATTCAGCACTTATCTCAGTCCTTATTTTAATTATTAAGTAATTAAATAAATAAATACATATTTATTATCATAACTAAATACAGGTACAACTTATTAATAGTGCTGATGTTTGGACTCTCCTCATAACATTTTTACCCTAATTCCCCACACGGTGTATAAGTCCTGTATAAGTCGCATCTCTAAAATGTGTTGAGAATCGAAATTCAAACTGAGTTAACAGATAAGTCGCACTGAATATTGCTTTTTTGCAGATAAGGCGCGCCTTGTCTGTGAGGAATTATGGTATTTGAATGCAAGCTTGAATTGTTAAAGGCTGCTCTAATTGCTACACAATGGGTTCGAGTCTAAAGGCTTGTTCGCCATCTGATCCTGATCCTCATTTTTAATCCTGATCCCCATTTTTTGACATCCCGAACGCGATCAGAGTTGATCCTCTTTTGACTGTAGTGACACCTCAATATGGGTCTCTATTTACAAAATTATTGTATTTGATCCACTTCTCAAATTATTTAAGTTTGATCCTCTTTTTAATATTGATCGCGAACCAAAATAAGGGTCAAAAATGATCTCTATTTTTGATCCGATCCTATGAGGATCAAATAGCGAACATGCCTTAACTGTGTGCCAAAAAGAGTATTCTAAGGCTACAGTTTAGCATAGCCTAAAGCGACCCAAAGACTTAGTGCACTCTAGACCGGGCTGCAGATTAGTCAGAGATAGTTGAGTGTCTCACAGTCAATGTGATTCACAATATCCAAATCTGGCATAAACCGCATTAATAACTTTAGGTCGGAAATGCGGTATATACACTACAATAAATGAATAATCCCTTAAAATTTTAAGGTAGTTTACTTTCTTACGATACTATACTATAAACAGTATTCAGACGGCTCCTCGAGTAAGTTTAAAATAAGCTGGTTTCAAATTTGTTTGAGCATTTATTTAAAACCTGATTATTATAAACCACAAGTCTTAAGACTCAATGCGAACAGCCTTTAGTTTCATGCGAACAGAACTTTAGTTTTATGCTTTAATGTCCTGTTTGTCATAAAAAATAAACTTTGAATTTCATTTTACCATTGAATTATCAATACTGCACTCTATCATGTCCCGCTTCGGGTCGTCTTTAATTGATATTTTCTAATTATTTTTTATTAATATAATAGTTAAATCATTATATAATGCTTGCAAGTGATACACATATGAAATTATAAGAATCATAATGTGTAGAATTTGAAGAATTCGAGGTAAGAATTTTCACTAAATACTCAATTCATAGTTTAAGCTCAAGTTTGACATAAAATATTGTGAAAATAATTATAAAATCATTTCTTATCTTTTCTCAAGAATAAGTAGGGGAAAGACATTAATTTGACGAAAAGATACTCCCAATTAATAAATGAATGTTTTTCCAAACAGTACAGAATTTGATTTTCCGAAATATGCTTATAGCAGATTCAAGTTGTCATTGAGTATTATTTCCTTATCTGATTCACTATTCAATCCGGATTTCCTCGTATACTATTTATATACAATTTTGAAAACTGTTTTTTGTATTAATTGCCACTTAATTGACTTCAAGAGATAAAAAAGCAGTATTTTATTGCGACCAATCATCTAATTTCTAAGTGTTTTCACTTTCTCTTAAAATAATGATTTTATGAATGCAGTATATGATAAAATAGAACTAACACATCTTTAGTGTTATTTTTAAATTATTTATAGTTCTATTTACTGCCGTAGCCAACTTTTTTGATTAGAGAGGGGGAGGGGAGGGCTAAATTCTAAAAATTATATATTAAGATTTGAGTTTATGGAATTAAATATTTTATACAATATTTTACAATGATTTTTATCGATTTAAAAAATTCATTAGTTTTAAATTTAATGATAAATCAATTTATACTGTATATCAAGTTAGATGATAGCATTTTGAAATCCTTTGGGGGGCTGTAGCACCCACCCCCGCTGGCTCCGGGCCGTAGCCTACGGCTGTGGTTTTATTAGTGTCAAAAAATAGAGCTAAAAGTTTTTACATTTTACAAATTATTGCAAACTGATGTTAGTCTTAGTAATTAGATTACAACAGGTTCACAAAATGAGTTATCTTTCATTTTTACAATTTATAAATACTTTAATTAACATTAAATGCCTTCTATTTTATGATAATTTACAAAAAACATAAATTTATTTCTGCGATGAATTTATCACAGTTTAAAAACATTAAATATTTGGAATGATTTAAAGCAAACTTTATAATTAATTATTTTTTATAAACCCTAATATCACAATACAAAATAGTGTAATGAAGCTAATTGTCAAAGGAGCACTTGAATTAACATCACATGCTATTAATTTAGATGCTTTTGCACCGGAGTCAGAAGTCATATCCTTAACACTAGTCCAGGAGCCGTTGTTAGGCTTGGCCTCAATGCCCAGAATATAGCACAATAGGTTGTAGTGATCGGTCATCATTAGCGGCTCTGATGTGTAATTCTTTTTGAGTCCTATTGTGTATCCATTCATAAAACAAAAGATTTTAGATTTGCAAAAATTCAAGTTATATAAAGTTAATTACCAGGTCCTCGAGCGTACATAATTGTGCGCATTTCTTCCACATCGTATGGATCATACCCGTGATGACCACTAAATTAAAAACGATTTACAATCAAAACAAGTTTACTAATAACAGGTTAATAACTTGCCCGTAAAGCACATCCCAAACAGGTTTTGTTTTAGAATTTTGAGAGAACTACATATTTAAAGATTCATTAAAATAAAAGTAACAGTCGGTTTGTATTATACCTACACCTCTGACGAAATATCCTTTTTCTGCTACTAAAAGGATTGGCGAAACCCTTCTGTTATTTTTTATGTGATATCGAACTGGAATTTCGTCCTTTTTGTAGAACCTCAAGCCTTTCGTGTTTGCTTTTGTCAATGCTTCCAAAACCTAATCGTTTAATATCCAAAATCCTTTTATTTAAGCTAAAAGTAAATCTTGAATTAAAAAATAAACTTTACATGCGATTCCTTATCTGGATTCGGGATAATGAAAGCAGTGGTTCCTCTGTCTAGCATTACATGTATATCATTGGGATCGATAATATTTTCAATATCGATCATCTTTGTGTTCTTGTTTTCATCGATTTCAATCATTCCATGATCACTGACAATAACGATATTAACCTAAAAATAATTGCAAAGGTTTTGCTTATTTATAAGGAAAAGGCTATAAAATACAATTAGACCCCGATTTTAGCAAAGAATTTTTAAAGCACCGACTATTTATATGAGATCTATAATGTTAGGGTTCGGACTAGAGGTGAAACTTTTTTCAAATTTTAGACCCTAACCCAGATTTAAACCCTGAATTAAAGTTGAACCCTAACCCTGTCCAAATCCGTGTTTTTCACACCTATCCTAACCCAACCCAACCCAACCTGGAAAAATCCAAAATCTCATAATAAGTTCTGTAAATTCATATTAAGTTATACAAAACTATATTTGATTTAATTAACATTAGAGACAACTTTTATTACTATCTTTTGAGTCATTTGTTTTCAATGAAATACTAATTTCCCTCATTTTTGATAACAACTATTAAAATGTGATGCATTATCATATAGTGTGAGTAAAACTAATTTCATTATAACGTTTAAATGATATAAAATAAAACTTATTAAACCCTACAATGAAAAGCACGAATAGATATATAGTATTTAAATCCCAAATGAGTAAATACAATATAATAATCCAAATTTGCTTACATTCTCAAAAATTTTTATAAGAATTTATAACTAAAGTGCAGTTACAAAACCTACTGAAACTCGAAAAAGGATATGTATTAAATGTTTTTCTTATATTATTAAAAATTCCGGGGTTTCCTGATAACATTTGCTGCCCAGGCCTAACCCGTTGATTTTATAATGTATCCCTAACCTGGACAAACCCGGGTATTTTAGATGAAACCCGGACCCAATTCAACCCATTGGGTCCCACATTAATTTTCAAAGCACGCATAGCATTGGCAGTGTTTGAATTTTATGAATATACCCCATTTCGCTGCTTCATTATTTTGGAGCTGTCTGAATAGCTTAATGGCTTAGACTTTCGCTCTTAATTGAGTCAAAAATTCACAAAGTTCATTAGGTGGCTGTGGGTTCGAGTCTAACTGTATGCCAAAAATTTTTTCCGATGCTTGCATAGACTAAAGCTTAGTATACTCTAGACCGGGCTGTCGATTAGTCAAAGATAGTCAGTGACTTACAGTCAATGTGATTCACACTATTCTAATCTGACATAAACCGCTTTAATAACTTTGAGTCAGAAAAGCAGTATACAAATGCATGTATATATGTTTCATTATTTTAAAATTATAATTATGTTACGGAATTTCGAACATACAGACAACTAGAGGCCGAACTTTATGAATTCAACCTTTAATAAATTTATTTAATTTTAGAAAATACGTGATTTAAAAAGCAATGTTAAAAAATATGGAAATTTTAATATTTCTAAATTATTTATGTCTGGATTTCATCAAAAATAATATTATGATAAATATTTTAGAAAAATTTAAAAATTGAATTAAAATTTTAACAGGGATTCGTCTAATTATCATAAGCATGTTAATTATCATAGCATGACATTTTTGACAGGAATTTTTAATCCATGGTCGGATTAAAAACTCGATTTTAGTAAAAACATTTTTTCTCACAGAGTATTTGCTAAAATCGGAGCTAACCAGACATTTTGAAGGGAGCGTGTCAGCCGGGGATGACCCCGACCAAGATTCTCAGAATCCTAAAAAGTATACTTGGTCCCCCCTTTGATTTTTTCAACTTTCATAAAAAATCATTTATATTTGGTGTTATTTTTTGATAAAAATGTATTAAAAGTGCGAAAATTTGACGCAAAAATAATTTAGCGCGAAAACGCGTTTTTCAAAAAGTCTTAGAAAAACGATGAGTTAGGCCTTAATTTTGAGGATTTCCGTAAGCCAACCCCCTCCTGGAGCACGGGAGCTTGCAAAAGTCTGGGTTTAACTGTCTAACTGTTAACATAACAAAATTTGATCTTAGAATAAAAGATCATTTAAAAAGACCTGGTCTTCCATTTTTCTTTTCTCGATTTCGTCCTGTAATATATTCAATATTTTATCAAACTCTTGCACAGCCTCTGAACGTTCATTGGATTCTGAGCCGAATGCATGACCCATAGCATCGATAGCCTCATAATAAACTAATCCTAAATGCCATTCATCGCTCTCAAAATTATCCAATATTTCATAGAGAGCATTGATAGTGTCCTCATAAGGCTTAGACCACGTCCAATAGCTTTGGTATTCGAGACAATGAGTGGGTTCTTTGCCCTTAATCCTGACCTGACACCCGTCCCACCAGTAAACTGCAGTTCTTAATCCGTGTTTCTCTGCATTTATCCAAATGGGTTCCGCGCCATTCCACCAGTGAGCGTGTGATGCGTTCGGATGTGGAGACATCAGAAATGTATCTTTTTCTTTTGGGTCGTACATAAAATTTTGGACCATTCCATGGCTTTCACCATAAAGACCTTATTCAAAGAAATTAATGCTTTAATATATTATCAGTTGTCGTAAACACATATTTTTGGTTGGGGTCAAACTTTGGATTTGACAAATTGTAAAATTGCAATAGACCTACACTTAAATGCCTGCTAAGTGCCCCCCGGCTCATAGCCCTTGTAAATGATGTTCTCATATATAATTGTTATTTACTTAATAGAAAGTTAATGACTGTTTGCTGAGTATTTAATTTTTATTTATTCTTTCGAAATAAACGAATTCATAAAATAATTGAAATCAATTTGATTTGAGATGAGTTGCGTAACAATATATAAAAGTTACATTGTATGGCACGGACTTTGTAAATAGGTTTTAAAACAACTTTAAGTGCTTAATAAATTAAAAATAGAAACAATCAGTCAATTTATGTTTTAAATGAGTGAAAATGTTTCATCTTTTGATTGACTTCATGTACAGGTACATACGAATCAAATGATTGCTTCCTCAACGCTGTTATACTTGAACAAAAGCATAACTTGATTTACACAGATTTAGCAAATAAAATAGACATTTGGCTTAATTAACTTCAATTAAAGCTATTTGTGCTTCAATAAGATTCAGCTGCTTTACACTTAAACCTAAAAAAGTAGCAGAAATATTGATGATTTCATTTAGTAAAAGCTGAGGACTGATATCTTAACTGGGCTTAAATCAAAAAACAAGAATCTAATTGATTAAAACAAATAACACTTAAATATTTGAAAGTTCACTCTTCCTGATTGAAAACAGTTTCACTAGAGAATAATTTAAAGCCTATAATGAAACATAAAATCAACATTTTATTCTATTTAACATATTGAAAGAGAGTAAAAATCACATATATGTTAGTAAAGCAAATAGGAAATGAAAGCAAAGAATAAGCAAAGCTATAAAGAAGATTACTGTTTACGTGAATTTGTGCCTGTTTTCAAAAGTTGACCTTTTTATGACTTCAACTCATTATACAATTTTTACAATCATATAAAATTCAGTTTTGGTAAACTTGGATTTAATGTTAAAGTAATGCTTATACGTATGATAAGTCTGATTATGAAAGGTTATGAGATTAGGTCAGGTGCATAAGGATAGGAAGTGCTAATTGTACAGTATGTCTGACACGGTTTGACATAAAACTCATGTTTTAGTTCCTTAGCTTTACACTGAAAGGCAATCAAACAACTTTCCCTTGTTCTACATTATTGTCTCATTTTTAAGCCAATTGTGCTAATTATTCAATTTAACATTTAAAATAATAAATCATTATAGTATGCAATCATTTAAAATTGAATCGATTCAAAAAGCATTGAAACATAACAAAAGTTTATTTGAGTTTTTGTATTGTATATAAGTTGTATGGGTTGTATATAATTTGTATGGGTTGTATCATACAACTTGTGTGATCCTATAATAGTTATCTAAAGTTGCAAATCATTGAATCTCAATAAGCAATGCTTTGGGTCAAAGGTCAAAGGCATAAGCAATGGGTTTAAAAATGTTGTGATTGGACAAAAATTAGAATTAACCTAACCTTAACCTAATTGAATTAGGTGTAAATTAAATGAGACTCGACTTTAGATACGATACTGTATATACACTTTGAATTGCAACCACACTGCTTACACTTACACAAGTTTATCTTTAGTCAACTTACCCGTTACAATAGTATACCAGTTTGGATAAGAATTTGCTGGAAATATTGGCTGAACATATTTAGCGCGGACACCGTTTTTGGCAATTCTACTAAATCCTGTCAGGTTCGCATCATTCACATAATCATAACGAATACCATCGGCTAATATTAATATAGTTTTTGGAGACTTTTTCAAAATTGTTGGAACAGAAATAACCACATTAACAGTTAACAAAAGCATCGAAAGTTTTACAATAGGGTGTATTGAGTCCATAGTGCAATCGCTATAATTTTCAATTTTAAAAGACTAAACCATTTAATGACAAACTTTCAAATGCTATACAGTAACTGTATTTTATGGCTAGTGGACCGCCTCTTAAAGGTAGGATTAGGAACTTGTTTTGTGTGACTTATAAATAAATGTAGTGTGATATACATTCTAACTATAAAGCATATTTACGCCGAAACACGGATTTATTAATAGATTCAAATAATTCGTTACACTTTAGCCTTAATCCATTAAATAAATACAATTTAAGCTTTACTCTAAAGTAGTGATGTTTCGCTTCCATCGTTTTCATTTAATCTATTTTTGAGTTATTCTAATACTATCCAAATACTATCTAAATCTCTTTCTTGTAAATTGAAATCCAAGTACAACTCTAATGCTATACAATTTTTAAGATGTTCACAAATATTTTTTTAGTGTGTTTAATATTGTGTTTAAATAATTAGAATAAACATATTTTAATCAGAAATCTTCCTTTAAAATGTAGTTATACAGCAAAATTCGATTTAGCCCTCGGAAAAATATCTCAAAATTGAAATACAATCGAAATGAAAAGTTTTCTTAAAATAGAAACTCAATTGAAATGAAAAATATTCTAAAAATCGAAATGAAAACTTGAAAGCGAAACATCACTAGTTTCGACTTTATTTTGTTGGTAAAAATAATTAACGGTTTTCTGATTTTGAATTTTACTTTTCAAAAGTGAAATATGTTCTCTTTTCTTTGTTATAACAACAATAACAGTAAATAAAGTATATAAATAACTAAAAATTAGCTCAAATTTTATTATGGTTTGAAAACTTTTAACTATTGAAAGATAGCTCTAATATAGACCTTAATAGAACTTATTTTTGTTAATCTTTTGAACTATAATTTAATAAAAGGGTTAATTTATAGTAATTTACTTTATTTATTTAAAAGTTTTGATTACAATATAAATTGTTATAAATTTAGATCTAATATTAAAATAAGAAAATAATTTAATGTTTTCCTGAGCCCTCCTTTAGCGAAACGGTTCGATTGAAGACAAGTCGTCCTAACTTAGAGTCCGGATCAACACTGAAAAAGCCAACTCTTTCGAACTGAAACTTATCATATTTTTTGGCATATTTTACAGTAATGTCAACGAAGGCCTCTTTTATAACAGTCAGAGAATCTCTATTACAATCAGAAATGAAACCATTGGGCACTTCTTTTGGGTCCTCAGGATTCTTATGATTAAACAATGGTTCGTAAAGACGGACTTCACTGATTAAAGGATTCGAAACCCAATGAATGAATGATTTCGGTTTCTCGACTTCAGTTGCTTTATAACAAACAGCTTCCAAATTAACGATTTCTCCATTTTGTCCTCTGACCACTTTTGTCACTTCAATCACAAATCCCGCATGTTTTAGACCAACGCGTTGTTTCATTGTTAGCCTTCGGTAACTCTTGTCGTCAGTTTCTTCTCGAAAATCATCGCGTTCTATATAGACGTCGCGTTCGAATGGTATCAAATGCGTCGACTTATTGGTGGGATCAGATGGAAAATCAGGTACTTCTAAATAGATGGGCACTAATGGAGTATTTGACGGAAAATTTGTAATTCTAACTCTTAACGGATACAACACAGCCATAGCTCGAGGAGCAGTAGAGTTGAGAACTTCTCGAACGCCGGCCTCTAACATGACTGGGTCAACAACAGTTAGAGCGCCGGTTAAACCCATTTTAGCGGCGAATGCATTGATAGATTCTGGTGGAAAACCCCGACGTCTTAAAGCAGTTAAAGTGAAGAGTCTCGGGTCGTCCCAATCGGACACTATCTTCTCGGTTATCAGTTTAGCGATCTTTCTCTTTGAGACTACTGTATAGTTAATGTTGAGCCGCCCGTATTCCCACTGAACCGGACAGTAGATGTCTAATGAGTTTAAAAGCCAATAATAAGCCGATCGACGAGTTTGAAATTCTTTAGTGCAAAGCGAATGAGTTATGTTTTCTATTGAATCACACAAACAATGAGTGAAATCATAAGTGGGATAAATGCACCACTTGTTGCCTGTTCGGTGATGTGCAATAAATTTGATACGATATGCGACCGGATCTTGTTTTCCTTCTTCGAGCGTGATTTTCATGCGTAGCGTCGCCTCTCCCTCATTGATCTTCCCTTTTTTCATGTCTTCGAATAGCTTTAGACTCTCACTGATGGGTCGATTCCTCCAGGGAGAGGGCGGAGGATTGAATCCTTTCATTTCTTCCTGTTTCTGATGGCAGACATACGCCAAGTCTACAGTAATCAACTGATATGCGTATTGGTATAACTGATCGAAATAATCAGATGAATAAGTGATTTTGTAAGGCTTATAACCCAACCACTCAACCATTTCTTTGATTTCACGAACAAATCTTTCCTCTTCTTTCTCAGGGTTAGTGTCGTCGTAACGCAGATAGCAGTACCCGTTATGCGCTTCAGCGTAACCAAAGTTTATATTAATGGCCTTCGCGTGACCGATGTGTAGAATACCGTTTGGCTCCGGAGGGAAACGAGTAACAACGCGACCGCCCGTTCTTTTTAAGTGCTCTCCAATCAAATTCATAGTATTAGGCGTTAACACATATCCATCTGTTTTGTAATTTTCTCCCGGTTTATGAAAATTAACTTTATTTTTGAGTAATTCTATTATATTCTGTGAATTTTCTACGGAATCTGATTTCTGTGCGTCAATCGGTTTCTCTTTATTTATTTTGTTGTTTGTCTTTTCCTTCACAGGTTTGGCCAAATCTTGTTCTGTTTTTGGGCCCAAGAGTTGAGCCAACTGTAGGTCGACCTCAGCTTTGATGACCTTTCCGTCGGCGAATTTTAACTGTTTCTTCGTTTCGCTCATTAATAACCCGCTATTGAATCGATACCTCTTTTCTATAATCTCTTGTTTATTGCTATCAATAATGGTTTTGACCGTATTTTTGATTTGATCTGTAGTTACAGTGACTCCAACTCCAGAACTCGACTCAAACGCCTTGATATCGACATTAGTTGAAGGGTTTGTTAGCAAGTAATCGATGGCTGCGCTTAACTTCAATTCCGAATCTATTTTTTCTTCAGCGATGTACTGACTGAGAAGTGGTAAATGGCTTTTGATCTGTGATTTGACAGTACTTGCCGTTTGGTATAACAACTTCCCAATCGATTTATTAAAGCCATTGTTTATATTCAAGTATTTCTTCGTTTCATCGATCACTTCCTTCAATGTTTTGCTCAGATTTTCGTTTTTAATCGTTTCCTTCGCTTTCTCTTCGCTCAAACCGATTAATACGAATTGATTTACCAGTTGTTCACACATTTCAATGATTATAAGTCTTTTTCTAATTTGGTTTCAGTTGTAATTGAGTTTAGACCTAAATAAATAACATTTTACATGACTTATGATTCAGTCAATTAAGTGATTAAATGACGCAAACGATTGGTTCAGCTTTTGATACAAACAAACATTTGAGTCATTTTTGCTTTTAATACAACTCATCATTCATTTGAATAATGCTTTCAATTGTTTTTCAATGTTTTCAAACATAATTACCTTTTCTTTAATAATAAACTAATTATTGGACTAATTATTCAAAATGAAAATGGGATTCAAAATAGTAGTAAATCGTAAAAAGTCTTAAAATTAGATCTATTTTTGACTTTATTGAAGTCAATTATGATTAGTATTAATTAGTTATTAAACAATTGATATAATACTCCATAATATGACTTACTTTTAAAGTATTTAAACTTAAATTCAAATGTAATACAAACAGATTGTAGTCAATAAAGAGTTGAAGATCTGATGTAATTATAGCCAAGCGTTGCCTTATTTTGATTAATATCTAAATAAACAAATAATATGTCAAAATATAATACGATGAACAACAATATGGACTTATTTGGAGTTATTATTACTGTATTAATAAATGCAATAATGCTCTCAATATTAATACTAAATTCTCATTGAAAGCATGCTT
>JAQGCH010002804.1:0-11858 GCA_034699485.1 Nanhermannia elegantula
GTTTAGACGCAGTTATTTTACGCAACATTAATTCTGACACTAGGATTCTAATCATATGCCATTGATTGTCATTTTCTGGCTTAGTTGATGCCAAACCTGACTGACTTTTAGTTGAAGCTTTATTTTATTACAACACCCATTGCTTTCCTATCCAGTCAATTACTGTCAAATTCACAAATAAACTGATGTGATTTATCTTTCTATAATTGATTGCTCCTTTTTCTGAGTATTTTTGATTACTCTTTCTTTTTTATCTATCAATAAATGTTAAGTCAATCAATTAGTTATTCTATCAAATAAATCATTTTAAATAATTTAAGTTTGAGTCAACTTTTCACTGAAGGCTACTTTTGTATCATTTAATCTATCGCTATATTAAATCTGATCATAAAATAAACAATTCAGTGATTATATTGAAATTCATTTTTATCTTATAATATTAATTATCTCGTATGGAAGGTTGGAGAAGGACAGTGGCTATCACTAGACGCTGAATTAGAGATGATTAATGGGGAAGTTTGTGGTACACATACGCCAACGGGACATATGGTCTTATTAGAGACTCACTTTGAGCCTCCATATGGTACGCATTTTAAAATATTTTGCATCATTTTGCATGAGTCTCATTAACTCAAAAATAAATAAGCTTTCGAATTATTGCAGAGAATTCTCAAAATTTGCAGTGCCATCCCATTCCCATTCCCATTCCCATTCCCGTTCTCATTCTCATTCCCATTCCCATTCCCATTCCCATCCCCATCCCATTCCCATCTCATTCCCATCCAAAGCTTAAAACGATACCCATTCCATTCCCATGAAATCTTAAAACCATTCGAAAATATTAAAGAGAAAACTTAAGATTAAACATTAGTCAAAATAAAGGTTATAAATTGAACACAACTTACATTAAATTTTTAGTTATTTTGTTAGGTTGTTAGTCATTTAATTTAAAATTTGATTGGATCTTAAAAAATTTAACTTTTCAATTATATTTTTAATAAATTTATTGCCTTTGAAATAATTTAATCAAATTTTCTACGCTTGTAAATAAATATTTGAGAAAGAAATGTTCTTCATTTCTATTCAATTCCCATCAAATTAAAACCCTATTCTATTCGATCCATTCCCATAAAAGATGAGAATCGGATTCTCATCTTTCCTCATTCATTCTCATCATTCACTCTTCCGAAAGATCAGAGAAAATGCTTTCCTGTTCTTTATTACTTTTTTTTTAACTCAAACTTAATAAATAAAATTCTATTCAACTTTGCGTTATTTTCTGAATTCAAATAAAAAATAGAGATTTATATGACATAAGGAAAAGTAAATTCACCTCATATTTGTTGATCAAAATCAATAATTATAAAAATCTGTTAATAGAGTTTCAAATCGATGACGTCGGAGAATTCAGTCGCAAACTGGAACTTCTCAATACTTATATGGAACAAGAGATGGTCGCCTGGAATCACGAACAAAGATCGAGATATAATCACACAAATCAATTATATTGTAAGCTTTATGTGAACTTTGAATTAATGCACTTTAAGAAAAATTTCTAATTAAATATTTGATTGACAGCCGGTTTATCAGAAGATAGTGATTATACAAGTGATGTAAGTTATCCCATACAACAGCATCCAAGTGCTTCATCACATCACCCGAATAGCTCTCCCTCACAATTCGGTGGTGCCGCTAATTTGACACGACGTGCTTATGACAGCGCTGACAAAGAGTGTAATATTAGAGCTTATGATAGATTGTCAAGAGATGATTCGTTGGATTATCAAAATGAATCTGGACTTGACGTCAATCAAATTCATAACTATTATTCAAATCAATCGAAACAGTTTCCAAAACAATATAGCGATGAGTTTGAACCCCTTTCTTACAACAGTCGCCCTCAAAGACGTACTTTACCACAAATCAATGATAAGTTAGTTTTAGAGCTTAAACTAATTTAAAGTTGTGATGTTTTTATGATCGTTACAACACTTTAACATAGAATATGTTTCTAAGAATTACATGAAATGCTTTCAGTGGTTTCCATAATATGTTAAAAGTGCTGTAACCATAATAAAAACAATACAGAAGTTAAAGATATTTTGTCTCAAAACTAAATTCATTTTTCAGATCAATTCATAATTATCCGAATTTGATGAGCTCTCAAAACTACAGCACTCAAAGTGCTCAAAATTATTCCAATAATGAAGTGAACAATCATTTTTACGAGAATTCAAATTATCATACATTGAATGATGGACAACAAATGCCACCAAATCCGCAATCTTTAAGATTAGCCCGACGTCGACAGGCTATACGAAAGCCAAGCCTTGAAAGACAGGGAGGTTTTGAACATTTTGATGAAAACTTTGGAGTTGATCATCAAAAGCAGCCAAATAAATATGAAGGACCTTATAATAGTAGTGCCAAATCCATTGACCAATTTTATAGTGTTGACAACTCTTTCAGACAAGATAGTTATGAAAGTTATACTAATAGTTTAGAACCTAATGTAGAACTTGAAAATGATGTATCTTTAGGTACAAATTTCAGTCAATATAATAATTCATCTCAAGCTACACAACGAAATAATAATGAAATAAGTGCCGGATTATTAAATTGGAACAACGAAAGCGAAATTGATTTCCAAAATCAGACACATTGGAAGTGGAACTGTGATAAAAAAGAGCAGTGGAAGAGCTCAAATAAAAGTGATTCAACTATATGGCAAACTGTCTCTGAAGACGACCATTTCGAAGATTCAGTACAACATCTTAACAATTATAAAGATGAGAAACAGTCGCCTCAGTTCTTTACACCTAAAACAAGTATTGATCAAAGTGTTGACATCTTGAATGGTCGCAGAGAGAGTTTGGCGCGTCAGAGCACTGAAGAAACAATACCAGCAGATGAAATGCACGCTAAGGAAACTGATTTTGTTACAGGACTTCCATCATTGATAAGTACTCATCCCCAACACAGTGCCATTAAAAGTGAAAACAAGCCATCGGGTGAACCAAAAACAGTAACTTTTAGTGATGACATCCCTGAAAAAAGTCCTCCGCATACCAATGCAACCGTTTCTTCAACACTACCCTCAAGTTTCACATCAAGTTTCGCATCATGTCTTTCCAATAGTGCTAATCCGGATGGTTTGACGAGAGCGAGAGTCCGTTGGATTACAGCTTTCAATAAGATAACATCAGACTTTTCTGAGGTATTTCACTTGTTTCTCATTTTTGCATAACAGGCGCTCTTTTCTGTTAACTCATTCATACTATTATTTTATATCATCACTTTTCTTCCATTTTAAACAAACTATTTTTTGAACAAACAGTATTCAAATTAAATGCAAAAGTCATATTCAATCAAATTATCACAAATTATCTGAATAGTGTTAATATTGTGCACTGCAGTGTGTCATAAGGTGTCAAACTCTAAATTTGTTCTAAGAAATGATGCACAACTTATTTATTGAAATATGATTTAATTTACAGTTCTTTAATATTTTATATTAGTGTTCGGTCAGTTAACTGAAACTGAATAGAAACTGACCCGAAATTGGCTCAAAAAACTGAATAGAATGAAACTTTTTAAAGAGAACTGAATAGAAACTAAATAGAAACTGAATATAAATTGAATAGAAACTGAAATGAAACTAAAATTCATTTTTTAATTGAGATCTGCATAAAATCATTGCATATTTCAAGTGATACTGATTTAAGTCAAAGTGAGAATATATTAGATTTACTAAATGAGTGGTTCCCAAAGTCATTAATATTCATTCGCTTATTGTAAACACTTTTTCTTATTATAAAAATACATAGTTTTCCGGAAAATAACTGAAAATAAACTGAATAGAAACTGAACATTTTCAAAGAGAACTGAATAGAAACTGAATAGAAATAAAATAACCCGAACTGACTAACACTGACCAAACTGTAAATTAATACACATTTAAATAATTATTTTGTATGCAAAGTCGTGCATTCATTTTTCATAGTAATAAAATCTAAATTATAATTTTAAATTACAGTAAAGAATAATTTATTTTAAAAGAATAATTATGGAGTCAAAGGTGAATATGGGCTGCTATAATTTTAAGTTTTAATAAGACTATGTTTATACTTTATAAATACTATATTGACTTATAAATACGAGAGCCCCCAAAGTGACAGTCCTTGTAAATGCACTTCTTAGTTAAAGTTCGGTACAGCATCGTATATATCAATGGTGGCCAAACATTTTAAACAAACGGGCCATCAAACTAACTGAGAAGACATAGCGGGTCACCAATACAGAAAGATATTTTAATGTAGAGTCACTCAAACAAAAAAAGTTTTTAAAATCCCTGAAAAGATGCCGTGAGATATGGGTTTGAGAACTAATTTCTTTATTTGATAGTACTCTTAGTTAGTACTCGTTAGTTAGTTTTCTTATCAGTTTGAATAAAGCGACATTTTCAATGACTATTATTAATGTTTCGTTCATTAATACCTACGCATCACTGGGCCTTTTTCCATTTTACATATCTTTGTTTGAGTGATTGTACTGCATAACAATTTATTCAGATTGAAAACTACTCCAGTAAATACTTAAACAATTTCTTAATTTAATTAATATAATTAATGAAATATTTTGATAACTAAAAGAGAAATATTTCTACTTCTTTATTATAGCTTATCAATAGACAAGCATAAATAGAATTTTTGAGTTTATAAAATTTACCAAATAATTTGCAATTAATAATACAGATTTGAATTATTTAAATAAATGAATGTCCCACTTCAGATATCTTTTTCCACTTTTATGACATTAGAATTGTAAGAATAGAAAATAATTGCTTAAATGTGAGTCAAAACTTTTTCAACATATAAAACAAGAAATAAATAATATTGCGTTTTAATATGTTAAGTCTCTGATTGACTGAAGGTTCAAAGTGAAGCAGGAATGAGAAGAATCAGATAATTTTCATCTCTTAAAATCAAAAGCACTTACCTTAATATATATAGTACAGTATATACGAATTTACTGTATATAATATTAATATTAACCTAATATTGATAAATACTACTGAGTCAATATTTGATGTCAATAGCTTTGAGTTTTGAATTCAAATCATCGGGTTTTCCATATTTCTATTTTATTGCTTTCTCTTATTTTTTAAGTAAATGTCTAATACTGGATAAATTCAAAGTAAGGATAAGTCAAGTTTTGATTCGAAATATATCAAAATTTCTTGTATTCATTAACACTGTTTATTCCGTATTTATTGAATCAATAATTACTTTAATACAAAAGACAATTTTTTGAAACTGCAAATTATTAGAGTATTCATAAGTATACATAAGTATACATTTACTTCTTATGCTATAATATAATAGAATTTACGAAATGAAAATTAATTTACTTTTTTGTTTCTTAATTAAATTCCTCTAAATTTTATTATTGCATTACAAATATGAAACAAAATAGTTTTTAACTTATGAACGCTTACAGCGGCTTACAGTGCTTTTAAATACATTGGATTGAGTCTATTTTTCTTGAATAACCTGAGTATTACTTGAGATTATTTTCTCAAATTTTAATATTTTATGAAAAATACATTAAGCGTTCAAATTTTTGCCATTATGCTTAAAAACGATTTAGGATGACGAGTAGTCAGTAGAACATTGTGAATCAGCGCGTTTAACAAAGCCTGAAAAATCAGGTTAATTTTCACTTTTTGAGAGGGAGGGGCGCTTTCACGTATTTCAAAGTTCAAAGGTTCAAAGTATAGACATCAATGTAAAGCTTTTCATATTTATTTTATTTGATGATCTATTGTTTATTTTTTAGTTTTTTTGCAATCAAATAATTCGATTTTCCATATTTGCAAATTTCAATTATGAAAATAAGAATTAAATAAATTATCTCTTGTGATAAAATGATGCCTTTCATTAAATTTCAAATAGACTGTGCTCTCTGTAGACTGATATACAGTATTTTGTTGTTAATTCTTCAGATATAAGAATACTAGTGGTGGTCAACTATCACTTTATCTGTACCGGCAATTGAAAAATCATTTTTGAAATAAATAAAACTAAAATGAAGTTTTTATTAATAGAAGTTATTTATGTTTTTGCGAATTTTGGGATTTTTTTTGCGAATAATGTTTTTTTAATTTCAATATTCTTAGAATTTGCGCAAATCATTAAAATTGAATTTACAACAAACCACTCACTTAACTAACACGTTATGCATTCTATTCCTATCTTCGATCAAAAGATGTTTTATAATTGTGAAAACACTTTAAACGGATGCGTTGATAATCAGTATTGAAAATCCATTTCTCTCATTATTAATATTTTTATTGTCATGAATAATAAATTTTCAGCAAAATTGCTTTTATAATGACTTAATGCACAAAATTCTTAAACTAATTTTGATTTATTAATTAATTTATATTGAATTATTAACTTTGATTTATTAACTTATTATTTATTTTTCTGGTTTCTTTAAAGACAAAGGTTTCCAGAACTCAATATTAGTTAATTATGTGAACAATTCTAAAGATTGATAATCTTAAGCATTTGAGGCTATTCAAGTCAAGCGAATATCCTTTTCAAAGCCTAAAAAGATATATCAGTGCAAGAGTTTTCTTATTATCGAGTTATTTATTATTCCGCACTCTTTTTACACAAAAAAATGAACAAATGATCTAAAGAGAAATCGATCCGTTAGTCTCTACTACTCGTATAAGATCAAACTCAGCTTTTGATTGAATAAATTTAAAAATTCTACTTAAACATTAATTTCGTGTGAATAAACTCAATTCATTCTAAATACAAAAATTATTATTTATTGATAATATCTCTTATTATTTTATTCTATTTATTTTTCATAACTAAATCAATACTATTACCAAATTAGTAAAAATATTTCAAACACTTTACTTATTGCATAAATATTGAGCTTCAAGTGTGCAAACGATTATTCAAAATGTCTTCTAATGGATAAAATTAGTTAATATATCAGTTTAAAACTCTATTATTAGAGGATTCCTTTTAATCTGCATTTCTCAAATTTTTAGACATAAAATATTTATACCAGAACTGCATTTCTATTATGAAATACATTGCAGACCAGACTAGGGATGCACACCTCCAGCTCGTGAATACGTCAAATTTGAATGAAAAGAGGAGTAAAGTTTAAAAATTATCAGTCAAAATGCTCATTTATGTTGATTTCAAAGTTACGTTCATAAGTTTAAATCTGGTTTAAATAATTAACTTATACATTGGTTTACAAAAGTATTCAAACCAAAGAAGAAAATTGAAAGATGAAAATGTATACCTTGACTCCCTTTGATTTCTAAATTAAAAATTGGAAAATTATGCCCATTAGCCATTTGAAATTTTTCCTTCAGCTTTGAATTAATGAAGTGGATCACTAGATCAGACCCTTTCAGTATTTATAAGAATAAAAAATTATTATAATTCTTTAATCTTACAATTTTCATAAAGCTCAATAAGTCTAATGAATTGAATATTAAGTTTACAATTTATTAAACAAAATATTAAAGTATAATAACTTATGAAAATAATAATTACGTAGTGCAGTATATATTATTATGTTCTTTATTCATGAATTTGTCAAAATTTATTCAATGCTAACTTTGAATTGCATAATAATTACTAGAAATCTTCAGAATACAAGATAAATACTCCATTCCTTTAACACTTAAATCCTTAATTTTTATTCAAATTTCTATTTATTATTATATGAATTAAGAGAGCGAAACATTTTCATTCATATAAAATTATATATTTTATTTATGTATATATTTAAAATGACAATTTAATATAACTTGTTGGTTAGTTGTAGTCTAGTTTGTATTATAATTTATCTAGAGAGCGCAAGCTTATCTAGAGATTAATTAAATTAACCAAATACTATTTTGTATCTCTCAAAATTGTCAAACGGATGAAAGTATTAGATTTTTAATTCTTTATATACAAGTGGGAAATGTTTTAATAATTTATATTAGACATGAAAATACAAATCCTTATGACCTTTAAATAATGAGATGCTTTTATATTTTTTAAAACCAAATATTTACCCAAAAAGTTAAATATTGTATTATTATTAATATATTATTCATAATGCTTCATTTTTTTATAACCAGTACTAGCAATTGTTCCAATCGCCTTTTTATCAAATTATTATAATTATAATATAGAAAAAGAAAAATTAATTTTCATATAATATTGTTATCAATAATAATTACAAAAAAGTATATGAATATTTGAGCCCAATGTTTGATCCGTTTGATCAAAATGTTATATTAGAGATAATATTAACTTTGAACTATTGAATCAAACAATTTTAAGCAGTGGTGGGCAACGCTAGAGCGGCGAGCATTTACGTCAAAAGTTTATCAATTTTTTCATTATTTCGCTGATAAGTTGAACACCTTCTCGAAAGCATCTTAAATACAAGACAAAACCGGTCAAAGTATACCATTATTTTTCGATATTACATTTTCGTATAATCCTTGATTAGTTCAAGACACAAAATATTTTTTAATGAACTTATTATTTTGTTTAATCACGATTTGAATTTAGCCATTTTTTACAAAATGCCATAACACTAGTGTTTTCGGACGCTTTACAGCTATCCTTCATCAGTGACAATGGATTATTATTAACTAAGAGTTAGTATGAGTCCGGTTCAGCGTTGGTTTTGACTTTTGTTCATACGAAAAGTTGAACTGAGTGTTAATTTGTTCCACATTTTTGCATATTTGTTGAATATGGTTTCGATGGTTATGTTGATGAGCTCTGTGAGAAAATTCTTAGTTAGTAATAATTCATTGCCACTGATGAAGGATAGCGTCCAAAAACACTAGTGTTATGGTATTTTGTAAAAAATGGCTAAATTCAAGTTGTGATTAAGCAAAATAATAAGTTCATTAAAAAAATGTCACAACTTTTTAAATCTAAAATCTATACATAAAATATTGTCTGTATTTCTGTATGTTATTATGTATCTCTATGTATGGTATTAGCTGTCCTCATATGTTGTAAAAGTTGATATATGCAATAAACCTCACTCTAGGTGCCTTTCATCTCGAGAGCGGGTCTGGAATAACCCGTGCCCTAGCGTGTCCATCACTTATTTTAAGAATTGATAAATACCTATTTAAGATGATCTACAGTATAAGTTTTAGCAAAACTATGGTTTCTCTTCAAATTGAAATAATTTTTTTATAAAACATATTACTGTGCTTTTATTATATTATTTTGGCTCTTCAATTATTAAAAGTTAGCCACCACTGTTGTGAGACAATAACTAAATCATAATAATGACTAAATTGAATATTGAATATTAAATGGTTTTATCGCTCGCTTTAATCGTTTAAAAATTGAATTCAATATTATTTTCCATTAAATTCTATATAATAATGTATAAGTGAATTGTGTATGACTTATGAAATTAGTTATGATAAATAGCCTAAAAACTTTATACTATAATAGCTCTGACATAACATCCAATAGATATATTTAACAATAGTTTAATGAATTCTGCGATATTCTGCTATTCATTCTTTAAAAAATGAAATTCTTGTGAATTAATCAAAAGAAAAAATATGAAGTTTTAGATAAAGCTAGAATTAGGTCTGAAAAGTCTCAAAATTGACTCGAATTCATTTGTAAGCCAAATAATAAATACAGGAATTGGAAGTTTTGATATAAAGTTAGCTCACTTACTGCCAGATCAATATTTGTTTGATGAAAGCAGTGTCTGCTCTTTGGTAATAAATATATGTTAATAAAAATTTGTAATCTATTATTATTTTGATTATATATGAACCAATTTTTTGCGATCATATGTTAAATAATGTGCAGAACAGTGTTATGCCAGTAAATAAAAAATTAATGTTCAATTTTATGGCTATCTTAACAAGAAAAAAGTCCTAAAATATTCTGACGATTTCGGTAATCTTATTGGAAATAAATGTTAATTTTAAAAGAAATGTTAATAAAATAAAATCAATATTTAATAAATAATTTAAAGATCCAAATTGAATGAAATAGTGATTATGTAGAGCTAGAATTAGTGATATTAGTGATGCAACAACGCGTTGTAGGCCTACATTTAATTTTGTTCAAGTATAGAGTGCATGAAAGCTTCACTGCAAACATAGGACTAGATTGGACTGGAAGGTGCGCTGTTCACGTTTCCAAGTGATTTCGATCAATTTTTGTTCGAATAAGGCTCGGCTGCATCAAAATGTAACACTAAAAACCGCTCTGTCCTCGTATTCAAGAGTTAGTAGTAGTAGAGTTTATATTAAAATAGTATAAGTTTGAACATACCCTCTATGGTTGACATAAATGGATTTTTCCTTCTTCATTCGGTTTCCTGAAGTGCGAGTGCAACTGCGTGTAAAGTAGGTAGCATTGAGACCAATGCTTGAAAACACTATTATAAAGAGATAATGCCCTATAGCTTGTAGAGAAATGTTGATCTAACTATGATGGTGATGATGGTAGCAGTAGACCAGTCATTATTATTATAATGTTTCAAATCATTCGTTTAATCAATTATTTTGGACACTGTTTTCAATATAAAATACTCTTACTTTTCAATTGATTGTGTGTTAGAAAAGCAGTGTATTAGTTATCTGGTTGTCAATGTGTAATCTATCCGTCCCAACGATTCTTGATTTATAAGATATGCAATTCTTTTATTTTCTGATTTATTCATAAGTCACTACGAAAACAAATCTCAAAAGGATTTAGTTTGATGTTTGATCGTCTTAAAAATAAGTCAATTTTCCTTTAAATTCTAAATAGATTCAACACAGACAAGTTCTAATACTCTCAATACTCTGTACTGTTTTTGCTTTCAAATTTTGTGAAATCTCTCAAAATGTATTCCGAGTAAAAAGTTATAGAAACTGTTGATTATGTTAATTTGGATTCTATTTATGCGATCAAGAATTAAGTGAACTTCAAATTATAAACCATATCATTATAACAATTGATCTCAACTCAAAATAATAATGAATTAACTGCTCTATTCTGCTTTTATCGGATTATACGCTAATTTATTTGTCAAATTTGATGGTATTTTTAAAATAACGACATATATAGTGCTCAGACAGTGCGGTAACTATTTATGATTTTTTAGATCTTTATTTTGTGAGAGTTATAAAAGTAGAGCCAATGCTTGCAAATAATATTAATGTGAGAAATGTATTTTTGGCCAATTTAATGGGAATGTGAAGTATGAATTGTGAACTTCTAGATTAACAAAAAAATAAGCGCTATATATGATGCATACTTGCCATTACACCACCTGTACATCTTTGCCAATTTTGTACTATCTCTGAAGCATAATAACAAAAGGAAAGAGAAAGAGAAAAAAGAAGAAATCAATATAAATTTGTGAAACGCTTCTATTCTATATTTGTAACATAATATTATTTCTGCGAATCAGTTAATGGAGATCTCGAATAATTGTTATGAAAGAAATCATAAATGAATTGTTCAATACTATACTAATGCTTATATAATCGAATGTAATCAAAATGAGTCTAAAAGTATAAGAGATGGAAAGTGTTCCTTATATTAAATCTCAATGCATGAACACCTCGAGTTCAGACCGGGATTCACCCGATTATTTTGGGTTTGACTCTCACTTTGATCAAGTGGTTGATGTGTTTATGGATAGACTCGGAGGAAGACTCGGTGAACTTGAAGTAGAATTACACTATGCCTGGAAAGCTGTTGATCTCTTATCACAAGAATATGTTAGAATGTGGGAAAAACTGGAACGATTGGAGATATTGCTGTACGAGCAGCAGAATG
>JAQGCH010002805.1:0-11858 GCA_034699485.1 Nanhermannia elegantula
TGGTGTAGAGCATAAGCTCATTTTATGCGAGTTTGAGCTTCATTTTTCAGGGCGAGCTTGAGCTTTTATAAAAAAATTTCCTTAAGACTAATCTTTTATTCAAATATAACATCAATTAGAACAGCAGTCATTTATATGATATTAAAAATTTCACCTTATTTTAGTCTAATTTTAAGGCTATTTATTTCTCTCAAATTTTAATGTTTATCTGGTTCTTAAATTCTACGAAAGTTTGGTTTTAACTGGTTTTAGTTAAAAGAGAAGCTCACTTAAGCTCACCGCTGCGAGCTTGAGCTTGAGCTGAGCTTCCCTAACATCTTACTGAGCTTGAGCTTATTATGAAATACCTGAGCTTGAGCTCGAGCTTGTCTTTTGCTCTACACTAATTTTAAGCATTGAGAAAATCTCTAAAACATTCAATAAACTAAAGCATTACTAAAAAATAATTTTTTTCGAACCACTTATGAAAAGTTTTTTAAAGACTTTTTACGTCTAATCAATGTGTTCAATCACACCATTATAACAAACATTGTATTAAATCATTCTATGACTAACATTGACTTATTCTTTTCAGGCACATCCTGTGCACGAAGTACATCGACATCAGCCTCAGCTGCATCCTCTCGCGAGGCATTCTTTACGCATAAGTCGGCATCATTTGATTTGGTCGATGCGTGCACTCAGGTATGAGACAAATATTCAATAGTAATTAACTTATTGAACGCAAATCCATATAATGGCAAAATAAGTAATCGCATACAGTACTGCTTTTCATTAAAAACAAGAATCAATTTGCTTTGCTTTTAAATACTTTTAGGAATAGTAGTGCTAATTAAAAAACTAATTTCATCTCAAGAAAAGAATCTCTTATTTATGTAATTTTTATACAAAGTTAAAACAAAATAAAAGCCAAAAAGTTTGTTTACATAAGAATGTGCTCAAAGTTTTTCCGCTAAAATAGTTTTGAAAATTTTATTTATTGAAGTACAGCATTCATTTTTGCCTCAACTCGTTTCAAGCATTTGTCAAATACTATATAATCAAAAATATGTTTTCAGTTTACTCTATATTTATAACTAAATACTGTAAATTTAATTGTCTTTTAAGGCCGACATATCATGCGATGTAATCACATATGATTCAGACGATGAAATGGTGAAATCTCGTCGCGGAATACCATTCGGTGGACTTCGCAACAAAAAAGGACATCCAATATATTCACGCGAAGACATTCGCGAACAATACTGTATAACAAGAAAAGAATTAGAAGTATTAGAGCATAATTTACACGATAGTTCTGCCACTGGTCTGTTTGGATGCCTGTCGACGAGTCATTTACCAGACAGTCATTGCAACAAAAACTCATTTCTATTGCTATCTTGTGTTCATAGAAGAAAAAATTCCTCGGAAGTCGATGAAGAATCAGATTCTGGGAAAAAGTAATTATAATAAATATTGAGTCTATA
Source organism: Nanhermannia elegantula (assembly GCA_034699485.1). Classification (NCBI taxonomy): domain Eukaryota; kingdom Metazoa; phylum Arthropoda; class Arachnida; order Sarcoptiformes; family Nanhermanniidae; genus Nanhermannia; species Nanhermannia elegantula. Next base: position 1,467 of record JAQGCH010002805.1, read on the forward strand.
AAGTATATCTAGTGCTCAAGTAATTCTGAAATCTTTTTCTTAACTTAAAGATTATTAGATAATCCAAAATTAGCAGCAGTTAAAAAAGACAGAATAGATGACGAAGATAGCAGTGATGGGGGATTTAAGCAGAGGATATCAGCTTCGCGTCCATTTACTCGAACGGCTAAGAGTATTGAAAATAGTAATAATTCTAATATAAATACTCAGTCACAGTCACGTCAATCTTTTCAACAACAAAGACCACGTTTTGAAAAGACTTCAAGTAGTTTTGATAGCGATGATAGAAATATTGATTCACCTCTAAAGAGACCCACCAATCTCTATTTTGTCAACCATAGGGTAAGAGTTGTCCATTTCAGGCAATTAACTTTTGTTTAATTAAATTAACAATCTAAGATTAAAATCTGTTTTGTCTGTTTTGGTCCAATTGATCCTCATCTCTGATTTAGATTAAAATCTATGTCAAGCTTATCAATAGAGAGAAGAACAGTAGAAAATTTTATAAGTTTAGACTTCAGTGTAGATTCTGAACAATTAGTGTACTAATAATTGCGATTTAAAATATTAAAAAAATTTTTAGATTACGTTAGATATGAAATAAACACATTATCTAAAAAAGTTGAATTGCAATAGCTTTTGAAGAGTTTCTTAGGAACAAAGTTGATTTGATTAAATAAATAAGAATTTGTGTTGACCTAAAATAGTAGAAACAAAATGTTTTGTACAAAAAACTCCAGACCTACATGTATAAAATAAAATGCACTCTATTTGTCTATAATTTTTCTTCTTCCTGACATTATTTGAATGTCTCTTTCATATGTTAGCCTTTATTGTCAATAACTTATCTCTTGACAACTCTTGACAAAAAAAATTACGAAGCATATCCACTTGAATTTTAAAGAAGAAAGTATATATTGTATTGTTTAAAATTACAAAACTAATAAACATGAAATGCAGTCAATTTTAATTTACCTTGCTTCTATTTCGTTATAATATTTTCGTTAAGTCAAGTAAAACTAGACTTACATAACGATTAACATAATTTAATGAAATTTGTTAACCATATAACTTAAGTTATTTGTGAAAATTGCAAACAATATAAAGGCCTAAGAAAACCTTTAAATTGTATTAAGAATCACATTAAGAATATGTGCACAGTTTTCGAAAACCTTAATAAAGAATAATAATGTTTATAATCAATACTTGCACGTATACAGAAATCAAATAAATTGTAGGCGTAGTTGAGTCTAAACTAATTTGAGTGTTAGTCAAAATCTGTATTTAAATCTACTTTTGTTTAAATGTAATTTAGGAAACATCACAATTGAATACAACGAGTCATAGTGTGGACGAATTAAATGATCGACAAACTGATTACGAGTCTTGGAGAGCTTCCCGAATGGCCAAAACTCCAGACATCATTGATGATAACAGACATAATATGAAAAAACATGTAACCTTTGCAACTACTCATCTCGTAAGAAGTGCCACAGTCGGAGGCATTAATAATATACACTCTATGTCAACGACACCAATGAGCGAGAGACTGGTAAATGAGAAAATTCAAGTACAGTATGCTTTGTAACACATTTATCTTTTCTTAACTTATAAACTTTGGTCAGATATTTGCCAAAAATGACCAGAAAATCAAAACCGATTCTCTAAATTAACTAATTGAGGAATAATTAAATATTAATGATATTCAGTATAATATACAATATTGAGTATCAAAGATTTTAACGGAAAATATAAAAAACTATAAAAGGATTTGAGTTCATTTTCAATATTATGTTAAGAAAAATGGCATTTTGTTTGCTATTTTGTTTGATTTTCAGGTTTTCAGGTTTTCTTATTATGATTTACTGTTTAATCAAATAAAGTTGAATCAAACCATTTTTTAAATCAGGTAAACGGACCGCTCATTAGAAAGACTGATTCAAACGATTCATTTGACACGAAATCATCGACTTCTTCAAGAATTTATGGTTATTCACCAATGTATAGAGTAGTTCGAAGAGCCGTTATGAAGACACAGGCGACGCAAACTGATACCACATCGAAGAGAAGGTCATCCACTAAATCTATGCGTAGGTCAATACCCGCTTATTTAACACTCTCTCCAAGAGCTACAAAACAAATTCTAACTAAAGATAATGATGGGTTAGAAGAGAGTCAATTGTCATCAAAGACTTCGTCACCATTTGTAAAGTCAGAATCAATGCATAGAATATGTAATGCAAATGAGGACACCGATGATGAAGACGAAGTATTGCAAATCTCTATTAAGGTATTTATTAATATATGATTTGAGAAGATTTTCCATATTTTTGTTCATTGAATAAATTTTACGATTTTTTATACTACTTTTTGATTACTTTTCAATTGAATGGTTTTATGTTTAGGAGAAAAAGTTGAGGAAATTGAATAAAACAAAAATATTAGATACAAATAAAGTAAAGAGAAGAAAAGTGCGCACAATTAAAACAAGTCCAAAAGTTCCACAAGAAAGTGATATTTTAATAAATTTACATGAAATAGGATTTCAAAAATTGGATTCTAGTCAAGAAAGTTCACGCATTGATAATTTTATTAGAAAAGAAGAATTACATTCAAAATCATCGACAGATTCGAGTCAATTAAAAAGCGAATCTGATCTCATATCTTCAGCAACTAATGATCTCGAATCGAGCTTTCATTCTATACAAAGCCAGGACTCGTCAACAATCGTTTCTGAATTAAACGACTCACTAATCTCTAACGATGATAAACATGAATTGATTGATGAAATCATTGATGATTACGTTGACGCCAGTGATGTGACTCGAAGGCCATTAATTATAGACCCGAAAAAAGCGATAATGAAAAAATCAGAAAGTTTTACATCACCCGATAGTGATAATTATAGCTTCATTGGAGAACAGAATAAGGTAATTAACTGAACAGATACTCTGCTTATTATAAAAAGTGAGCTTCATTAATGGTCTCCAATAAGACTCTATAATAACAATGTATTATTTCATTTGAATGGCTTGTTATTGATTCACTTCAATTCACAAATCAGTTATTTTTTAGAAGTAAATATTTCTTTAAATATCAGTTTAAACTTATATTGAGTAATCAATTTCATTAAATACTCTCTCGAATTAGATTCTCTTTTAAAGTTCAAATGTTTAACGGTTTTTGTAGTTGTGAGAACACATATTTATAAAATAACTTTGGAATTCTTTTCACAACTTCTATTAAGACCACTAACTGTGGAATTATGTGGACAGTGTTTCGGCTGCTTAACTGCAAGCCTTCTTCAGCACAAGTGATCAAATGATTCACTTTTGCTTCATAGTGAATATTTAGGAGAAAAAGAGGTCAATTGCTTAATAGCCCTTTAACTTGAATTTTGATCAATTTTTTAAAATTTTTATTTAAAGATAGTTTCAAATTAACATGTTTTGTGTTTAACTATTTATATAAATGGAATTAATTTTCTGTATTTAGACACAGCTCTGCCACAGAATTTAGAAATAAATGAAAAAGCTTAGCTATTTCTCACCTAAAATAATAATTAATCATGGAATTAAATGTGTTTGGTATGTTTAATCCTAAGGATATAGATTAGTACTTATTAATTGTAATTGTAACAAAGCAGGCGCTGTAAAATATTAGTCTAAAATATATTTCACCTAATCCGGACTTATCAAACACTTTATTTTCAAGCTTCTAATTTATAATACGTAAGGCTCCAAATGTAAGATTATTTAAATCAAAATTCTTTTTTAGCAAATGAAACTCAAATAATGTAAAACTAAAACTAATGTCTTTAATCAGATTATTTTATGAGTTTTTCTTAAATTATAGGACAATGAAAAATAGCTGAGTTGGGGTTAAATAATTAGACTTTAATTAAATGCAATAATTATTGCTTTAAGTCGACATATGCTCTGTATCGCTCTGAATAACAGTACACAATTGACTACTTTAATTAGTTTAGTGATGACTACAGTTTGTTAGTATAGAACCCTTAAGTTCAGAATTTAATGGTTAACTTATTGTTAGTTTTTGCAATTCTTATAACTTATTAAAACTCTAATTATAGCTTATGAACCCATAATAGTTGAGAACTATCTGATGTGCCACAAAATTTTGTTCATATTTTGTCAATAATTAATAAAAAAAAATGAATGTATACTGTGTTTAAGTTTTGCAAAACATTAAATCGAAAATTAATTTATTTGAAGGCATCGCTTAGAAACGAGATATCACCTCAAGATTCCAGTTCACCTCCAGTTGACAATATCGATAGCGGCGGAAGTTCTGTTTACGTAACGGCCACTGACAATTCACCCAGAGCAGAAAAAGATAAAACTTCAGGCCAGACATCGTTTGAGACGGCGTCATCTGGAAGTAGATTCAGTTCTCCGCCTTCTACAGAGCACATCAAGTCTTCGACATCTGATAAAGAAATAAATTCACCTGAAAATAATGTAAACGTATATAAAACTGAATTACACAAAACTCTAAATGATTTTAACACTAATTTTGATTAATTCTTTTAGATTCCAACTCATCATAAATTATTCCAATCAAAGTCACCTAAACTTATGTCTCCAGTGAAACACATTAGAGGAAAGTTAACCGTAGAATCAACTAAAGAATCTTCATCTGAATCATCAGACACTTGTGGAAAAGATCGAGCCTTATCTCCAGAATCCATAACTTCGACACATTATAGCACTGAACATAATATTGAAGATTTTGATTCTGAAGATGTCGGAGATATAACTCCGATTCAAGATTTATCAACCGATACATCAACTGCTGTCGAAACCTCTACTGTGATAGAAAATGTTGTAAAGCCTAGTCTTAAGCCCAAAATTCCTCCGAAACCGACATTCCTTTTAGGCGATCAAAAAATAAATATAACGACTGAGAAATCATTAGCAGAAAAACAATCGACTGTTAAAGTAGAAGAAGAGACCTCAACAGCCTTTCTGGGAGAGGATGAAGTGGAACAAAGCGATGATAATGACAACGACGATATTGTCGATGACGTGAGTGGCGGTGAATTTATATGCCGACGAAATATGTCCGGAGAGCTGTCGACTGTGTCCGAAGTTTCCGAAGAGATGAGTGCTAATGGAAAGTCACATAAATCAGATTCTGGTTCAGGGATTCAAATGCTGAAAATCGATATGAATAAAAAAACTGATTCTGAAAATCATATTAATAATAATGTAAATGATAACAATGTATTGTCGTCTTCAGATACGGGTGCGATCAGGTCTAATACTCCCAGTTTTGCTGAAAGCACTACTTCTGGTAAGAAAAAGGAAATTAATTATTTGAAAGCAATATAAATGTTTGCTGTTTTAGGCAGTTTTATGATTGACGGCAATGTGACAGAACCCACATCTCTCACTGAATCCTTCGAAAGACCCACTATCGAAAAATCTGGAAGTTTTCCGTGTATTTTAGGGGAAAAGCTAACTAAATCATTCCCTATTGAGAGCTCAATAACTGACAAAACATCCGATGATGTCAAGGAAGAGTTGTCCGATAAACAAGACGGACCAAATGTTGTCGAGTCATCACAAGCCACTGATAAGGATTTAGAAAATACTGAATTTTCATTACAACAGATGTCAATCGATGACGAATCAGTATCACAAGAAGCAGCACTTTTGAGCAATCAGAGCACTAGTATATCGCAGGTAGAAAAAGAAAATCAGAATATTGTGAGCGTAACCGATTTAATTTCTGATATTCAACAAATTGATCAAAATTCTTCGCCAAAGAAACAAATCGAGACTTCAGGTGAAAATCAATTTGATTACAAAAGTTTTTTTATCTCAATCAATGCTTTTTCAAAAGCAGTTCGAAGGCGTAGAGATTACATCGAAAAGTGTCGGACAACATGTCAATCAATGGAAATATCGCGTCCAGTATTCACTAGTGAAGAATGGAAGGCAATCGTGCAGAGGAGGTCACGATCATTGAGTAAAAGTCCTGACAAGTGGATGAATCAGTTGAATGATAAATCGCACACTTGCGGTCACCACCATTTCACATGTCGACAGTGCGGTGAATCAGCTGCCGGACAAAAAGTGCCTTCAATTTTCATCAAAAGAGGTGATAATTTGGTTTCTTTAAAAATAGTTAGAGTTTGTGCAAAAGTTAGTTATAAGGATTAAATTATACTGAAGTCGACATCTTTCCCACATATTACAGGTTCGCTACCATTTCCTTACCTTAAGTCAGTTTCTAGCGATAGCGCATATCCTAATAATTTAGAAGATGATGAAGATGTTGGTATACATACAGAGAGTTATAGATCTGCGCTTTGGGTTTATATCGGATATAAGGATGAATTGGCTGTTTGGGGTCATAAGTGTCATAAAAAGAGTGATAACACAATTAATGGTGATTCGTCATCAAAATTGGTCAGATCTGAATCAGATGAGAGCACACTATCTGAAAGGCAATTTAGACGTCAATACGAATCTGTGACACATCGTATGATTCATAGGAAAGCTTCTATTGAAATGTACAAAAGAGCTATCAATAAAACGTTTGGTATGATTAAAAAATTGAATCTTAATAAGAATTTTATCAATACTTAAAGGTATATAAGAATGAAAAAAAGTTTAGGTCTTTGTTGAGGTTCCACTTTTTATTAATAAATAAACAAGTTTTAAATATAATATTCTCTATTAAATATATGGCTTTATCCCCATTTGTGCTCTCGATGGCCATTACTTATTAGAAAGCTTAGTAAATACGTGTTACCAAACTCTGACTTATCCTCAATACTATACTCAAGTATAGCATTGAGTCCTAAATTTATTATTGAACTATTATTAGTTTTAACAAAGAACATAGGCTCAAAATCTTAGAGCCTGAGCCTGGGCTCGAAAATGTCAGGGCCTGGGCCTCAGGCTCAAAAAGGTCTCTGTAGCCTATGCTCTTCATTAATTAGTTTTAACGCTAAATATTGAACTTAAATAACTTAAAAATTTTATTGAACTGACGTTTTTTTATAGCTATCGAAAAAGAAATTATAATTCATCGAATTAATGGTGAATTTGGTTTTCGTATTCATGGCAGTCGTCCTGTAGTTGTGTCAGCCATTGAAAAAAGTATTGAGATTTTTATTTTATTTGAATTTTATCTAATTTCTAACTATTATTAATAGACACTCCGGCGGAAACTTGCGGTCTGGATGTCGGCGATATTGTGGTTAAAATAAATGGTTGTAATGTTTTAGATTCTTCCCATTCAGATGTTGTAAAATTAGCTCATTCTGGAACTGAAACTCTAAAACTTGAAATCGTTTCGACTAAAAATGCTTTAAAATATGAAACTAATGGCGAAACAGATACTAATGGCTGTGAAATTCTCATTAATGGCTATTTAACTAAATTAAGCACTGATTCTGGTAATAATGGGACCAAAAGATTGCGCAAAAATAGATGGTTTATGTTGAAAACGGATAATTGTCTTTATTGGTATAAATCAACTAAAGTATGAAATAATTTCAAACATTAAAAACTTCCATTTTATCTGATTTAATAAATACGGGTATGTTTGTAATCAATGTTAGGAAATGGATCCGTTGGGTGTTATTTGTCTTCAAGGGTATACAGCCAGTTGTGTACCTGAAGTCGCTCAAGAAGAACCCTTTGCCTTTCGATTAGTAAAATTTGGGTCTGAAGTCAAATACTTTGCGGCTAAAGATAAAGACACTGTTAGCCAATGGGTTAACGCTATTAATCAAGTGTCAAATAAATTGAATCAAGTATTCAATTATATAAATGAAAATTAATTAAAATCTTAAGTTTATTTTATTTTAAATGATAGGCTGATCCTTATATCGATATAGCTCTTCATAATATACATCGAAATCCATCCAATTTTGTTAATTATGATTCTTGTGGTTATTTAGCGATATTTAGTCAGAGAAGAAAAGTTTGGAGAAATAGATATTTTATACTAAAGGATGGCTGTCTTTATTTTTATCACGACTTGAACTCAAGCTCAGCTCTCGGTAGAAATTAATTAATTAAAAATAATTTTTCTTAAACTTTCTCAATAAAAAACTTTTGTATATTTTAAGGCGTTTTCTTTCTTCACGGATATCGTGTCCAAAGTTGTATTTTAATTGGAAAGAAGAATACTTTCGAAACAATACCACCAGAAACTAAGTTCAGGCACTTATGGCTTATGGCAGAGTCTGATATTGACAAAAAGAGGTGACAAAACAAATTCTAATTTTTGATTTAATTTTGAAATAATTATCTTTTGTCTTAACAGATGGTTAGCAGCTCTCGAATATTCAATTGACAGATGGATTAGGCTTTGATTTTACTGATAATTTAATTAATCTTAAACTTGTTGATCAGAAACAAACATTCAAATCAATATTTTATTTGTAAAATCAATTTGAAATTGTTTTAAAAATTAATTAATTTGATGTTTGAAAAGTATATGAAATAACATAAAGTATTTGATAAAATTATATTAAATTCATTTATTATAAGATTATTAAATATAGTTATTTGTTAAGCAAATTATGGATATTTATTCTGGAGTCCCATCAAATCTGAATTCTCTTTTTGTTTAACCATTAATTTAAGGACAATTAAAGGCAAATTTAATTGACTTTAAAAAGAACAAAAGTCAAAAATAGCTCGATTTGAATTCTGGTAGGTATTCTGGTTGGTATTCTGGTTGGTATTCTGGTTGGTATTCTGGTAGGTATTCTGGTTGGTATTCTGGTAGGTATTCTGGTTGGTATTCTGGTTGGTATTCTGTGTTTTCGCAACAAATTGAAGCTAATCCTAAGTATCATCGATCCTATGCTTTTAATAAGTGATTTAAAGTTCTTTTGAGTTCTTTTTCGTTTTATTTAAAATACTTTAGTATAGTAAAGCAGTAGTAAAGCACAAACTGAACTTAGGAAAACATTCTTATTATTAAACATTACATAAAACATAATAAACTCAAATATTTGATTTATCTTTTCTTTAATTCAAAAGTATTGAAAAGCATTTAAATAAAATACTTTTTTATTAGGTCGCGTTCACTAGACTGACAATCACTAGACCAACATTTAATAGAAAATGGGCAAACTTTTTCATCACTTTCCTATGCTTTACAAATGTTAAATTCAAGCTTCAAATTTTCAATTTTCAAGTCAGACTAAAATTTTCAAAAAGCTCTCGTCTGACTTACGCCCTTTATAAGAGGATTTTCCAAAGACTAGCCGTTAAATGCATTTTAAAGGCAAAATATATTTGTCACAGAGTTCATGAGATGCTGACAACTGGTGTCTAAAGTTTTATTGGATTTTCACTCATAATTAAAAACTTGGACAATAGATATCAGCATCTCATAGATTTAAAGTGATATTTGCACTAGTCTTGAATCACTAGTTTTGGCATAAATTAATTGGATTCCATTTGAAGAGTATTTGATTATTGACTCATTTGTGGTCAGATAAAGGCATTTTGGAACCAGAGGCTTAGATTCTAAGATTTTCGAGCCTATGGACGACAGACCACCAATCACATAAATCATGTGATTCTCACGCGACTATGGAGTGAAGCCCTTTTGAGAGGTGGATCTCACGACACCCTCAACGACTATTTGCGTGAGATTAGGGTCTCTCACAAATAGAAAAAACTAGCATTGTTAAATTTAATAAATTTTCTCCAGACGATTAAATTTAATGTTAAATTTAATATTAAATTGAATTAATGGATTAAAATGAATATAAATTTAAAAATATAGCAAACGTTTTAATTCTGTATTATCATCGGAACATTAGGTTCTCCTAAACCTAGTATCTCATAATTCAATTCTGAAATATCAAATTCTGTCAAATTATTATCTAATCATATAGTTTTATATTCAATTGATAACAATTTTTGAACTCCTTAATTTTTAGCTTTTTTCCTAAGGTAACTTTATTAAATTTTCTCTCAAGGCATTCAATATAAGTTTAGTGCTTTGCAACGCTTGGAAAAACCGGAAAAACTAACAAAATAAGAGGACGCTAAATATTTATTGTGTTTGGTTTTTTATTAGTTTTTCTGTTGAATAATAGATTAATATTGGTTACTATTTCTTGAAAGATTACTCTGAAAAAGTGATTACTTCCCCTTTCAATATAAAACTTACGTAAACGACGTAAACCCCACCGAACCACACAAACACTTATTAATGAGTAATTACTAATGACACAACTCAGGTAACACACAGAGAATAAGGCACTAGAAATCGCACATTCCATAGTACAGTGATGTCAAACAAAATCTGCAAAATTCTATTCATTGCTTTTAAAACTGATTATAGAAATGTCAGTTAAAAAAGTTTATCAAAACGTAATTTTTCAAC
>JAQGCH010002806.1:0-11858 GCA_034699485.1 Nanhermannia elegantula
TATAATTTATGTTAAAAAAGGTCCAAATAATAGCATTTGGTTTACACGAATACAAACAATGCTTAATATTTTATAGAATTAAAGCTCAAAACAGTGCAAAAGAGGAGTAAACATAAGACACATAAGAGATCGCCATTTATTACAATTAAATGAAAACATATTTATAGATATAAAAAAAATAAGAAATAGTGTGAAGAATGGCCTCTCTATTAGCGTACAGTCAATATGTTGTTTACGCGACAACACTATCGGTGTTGGTATTCATAGCTCTATACTATTGTCTGACAGGTCGGGGCAGAAGAGCTGGTGATATAGAATGGCTTTTAGAAGGTTTTGCTTTATATTCATTTAATTATTCATTTAATTTAATTATAATATAATTTATAATACAATTAAAGGGATCTCTCCGTACATGTGGTGCACAATAGGCATCGGTCTCTCGATCTCTCTATCAGTGGTGGGCGCAGCCGTCGGTATATTGACGACCGGCGTCTCGATAGTGGGCGGGGGAGTGAAAGCGCCCCGAATTCGGACCAAAAACTTGGTTTCAATAATATTTTGTGAAGCGGTCGCTATTTATGGTATAATAATAGCAATAGTAATGCTGAACGGTATCGATCAATACGACTCAGCTCTGTTTGATGAGCCAGAAAAAGGCCTGAGTCTCAAGGCTTTGAACTATATGTCCGGTTATATCATGTTTGGCGCCGGCATTACTGTTGGGTTCGGTAATCTATTTTGTGGTCTAGCAGTAGGTGTTGTCGGCTCAGGCGCTGCACTCGCAGACGCAGCGAATCCCGTCTTATTCGTTAAGATATTGATCGTTGAGATATTCGCGTCTGCTATCGGTCTCTTCGGACTCATTGTTGCCGTCATTTTGAATGCAAAGGTCAAAATGGGTAACAAATAACGTTTCTACCAATTTATTAGATATTAATTAATAAAGTCATTCCATTTACTTAATGCGATACTCAAGAGATGTTTGATTGTATTATACATTATATTATGCAGAAGTTTAAGGACAGAAACAATTCTAAATCTTATGTACAGATCATTAAAATGTTTATCTTTTGAAAAAACTAAAACAGAACAATCTTAATGTTTATTATATTTAAGTTTTGATATTCTAGTCTTTCTCTAAATAAATGTTAGTTTAATTTAATTCTTTGATTAGACAAATGGAAACCAAATTAAATGTTTTAAATGTATTAAATGTAATGTCAAAATAGTTTTGTTATTGTATTTATTAAATAACAATTTTTGTTTATTTCATAAAAATGTTTACTCAATAATAATAATTTGTTGATTAATTGCTATGAAGAGCTTAACATAACTTCTCAAGTCTATATCTTTTCATGCGATCTCATATTTGCCCACATTTAGAGAGAATTTTATAGCTTTACTCACTGTGTGCGTGGGCTAATGGTACGGGTCTGGTTTTGCTCGCAAGTGCAGTGTCAGAGTTAGAACTGACGGCCCTTTCAAACTGAGTGAACACTTAGAACACTCAACTATACTTCTCTTATAAATAATAAAGAGCACAGGATCAGCTCGAGGACCCTTTTTGAGCCTGAGGCAGGGTTACCACCTATCCGGTTTTGCTGTGTGCTGTCCGGGTGGCAAACGAGTGTTCCGACCGCACTATACATGTCCGGTTTTGTACCTAAAACTATTATGAATTGTATTCAAATTTTAAGTACAAGTCCATCGACTAAACCCACCGAGCCTGAGCCCGAGCCTCAATTCAAAACCATGAGCTTGAGCCTGCAAAATTCTCCTCGAGCAGAGCCTGGAGCCTAGGCTAGCCTGGGTACAGCCTGAGCCTATGGACATTATTAACTAAACACTTTAAAGCAGACCTTTTAGAGTTTAAGTTTTTGAAGTTTTTAGTTCTCGATCCCAACTTCAATGTGTTATACATCGTTGGATTCAGTTAAATGAGATGAGTTGTTTCATACCATACTGGCCACTTCTGGCCAAATTCCTACGGATTGTCTAATTACCGAATACTTTAATTTAAACAATACGCGCGCACACATCGCGTTAAACAAACCTAAAGTAAACTAACTGTTATTTGTTGTAATTAACAATATAATTAATTAGATTTGGTTAGATTGCTCAATACACGGGCCGTAGCGAACTAGGCCTGTGTATTCTCTTTGTATTCCCAGAATATGAAAAAAGTTAAAAAATGACAATATTTTTGCATTCGGCAGTTGGCCATAAGTGGCCATAATCTGTTCGATTATTTTATGATTGGTATCTACAGCCGAAATGAATGCAAAGATGTATAATACTTTGTGGTAGAGAGTGGAGAACCTCCCGAAATCTCTAATTACATATTTACAGCTGTCCAGAGCTATATTTGAGGTCAGAGCAACATAAGTATTAATATCTTGAGATCGGATTAATTTTTCGGTAATTAATTATATTCATAAAATTTTCTAATAAATATTTAATAATCTATTAAATTATTATTTTATTCTGAATTGTATTTCAAAAGTTATAATTAATTAAATTTATTCTCCGTTTTGAAATGCATTCGTTATTAAAACATCTTTTTTCACTCAATCCTCACAGTCATTACTGTTCTATTGGTGAGGATTAGAGTTGGGTAATTCCGGGTATTTCAGGAATCGGGTACCCGTTATTAGGAACCGGTCGGGTACTCGAAAAACTTACACATATTCATTAAATCACAAGCTTATAAAGATTAAGTCTATGCTAAACAAAATTATTTATTTTTAATTTCTTAAAGGATTAAGGAATGAATGTAATAATCCGAAAATAGTGCGACATTTCATTGTTTAATTCAAATTTGAAGACGTTTGCATTGCATTTCAAATTAAAGGGCAAAATAGAGAAACATGTAATATCCGGGTACACGGTTCTTAGAATTGGAACCGGGTACCCGTCCTGATGGGTGGGTACACGGATACCCGTACCCAACTCTAGTGAGGATTAACGTTAACCTTAATGAGTATCGACTGGTGAATGAAATAATAAAATAATTGTAAAGTTCAACTATTTATAATTATATTGTTTAAATATTTATATTTCTAAATTATTGCTCTCTCCTATGTTATGAAATGCATTTAAAGTAATTCCAAACTTATCAATATATTGCACATTACAGATAGCGATTGATAAAACAAAATTGTGATAACAGTAATTCTATTGGATTGCATTTAGACTTTAAATAAGTTATCTATTTATTACATATACAGTACAGTACTGTTTAATTTCTCGATATCTTATGAAAGAAAATTCAAAAAATAAATGCAATTTCAACAAATGTGGTTCAAATGCATTGAGTCAAAGCTCAAAATAAAAATTTTTATCGCATTCTCCAAATGCACAGATTTTATGTCTAAAATTATTCTCATTATTAAATTGCATGAGAGATAAAAAGTTATAAAACTTTAAGTAATGTAATACGTGAAACATTTCTTCGTATTTCTTAATACAGAGTAAGTCTTTAATTCTCGATTACAAACATTTATATAAGATTTTATCAAAAGTACGAATTTTCAAACACTTTAATCTAAAATATTTTATAAAATGAAATACAATGACAATCAAAATCTAGTCAATAAAAATTTGATACACAGAAAGTGGAAAAATTTGTTTGCATTAATGGCAATGGAATAGGAATTTGAAAGAAACAGGAAAACCATTATTTAATAATAATAATAAAAATATTCAGTATTTGAGAGTCTGAAAAAGTATATGTACTGACAAATTAGAAGAACAAACAAATGCTTTGACTGGTTTTTCTCGCACTTTAAAGTACAGGACTAACCAACTCTACCGATTGCAACACAACAGCTCGAGTGCACACATTTATTAGTATTTCCTCACATTTCATCACCGAATTGCAATCACATTAAAGACTAGCTTTCAGCCAATCTCTATACAGACATTCATTTCTATGATATAATGTGTTTGCTATGAATGTAGAAATGCCTTTGCCTTCGTGTTAAAGAAAGTAATACTGTTTTAATAGAAGGTGCCTTTCAGTCTCATCAGCGCAAGTAATATGACCTTAAAGTTATCTCAATTCAATCGAATAAACGATTTAAAGTTCATATTAAACGCATTGCATTTCAATAATACATTCAAATTAACTTCAAGTTTGATTTGAAAGGAAAGTGTAAATTGTATTCAAATGTCGAGCGTATATGCGCTGCGTTTTCATATTGTTGGGAAAAATTGCATAAATCCAGGTATGACTGAGATAAAGCCGTCTAATGCTAACAGAGAGGAGAAGCAGCTTAAGTATAAAATAATGAGAAAGATAGGCGAAGGAACCTTTGGGCAAGTCTTTGAAGCGGAACACATCAATACCCGCAAAGTGGTGGCCATCAAGAAAATTATGAATCGCTGCAAAAGTGATGCTTATGTCGAAAATGAAATAAAATTACTGCAAGTTATGAAACATAAGAACATAATAAAGTTAATTGAAATTTTTCAATCAAAAGACTTTGCAATCAGTAATAGCAGTGATGACTCGATTCAATATCTAGTGCTCGAGTTCTGTGATTTCGATTTGTGCCAACTTTTATGCAATAAAAAAACAAAGTTATCGTTGGCAGAAATCAAGAATATTGTGTATCAGATCTTCGAAGGACTTTCATATATTCATCAAAAAGCTATACTTCATAGAGATCTAAAACCGGCAAATATTTTGATTAAAAAATCAGGATCTGTCAGAATTGCAGACTTCGGTCACGCGAAGCCCTTATATTCATATTCACCAAATGGGTTCTCACCTAAAGTGGTGACACTCGCATATCGTCCACCAGAGCTATTACTGGGACATCGATTTTATGGAACTTCAGTTGATATGTGGAGTATGGGTTGTATTTTTGCTGAAATGTGGACCAGAACTCCTATTTTTCCGGGTGCTGATGAACATCATCAGTTAATGGCAAGTTAACCACTGAATCAGAGTCGTTGCCATCGGTTTAATAAAGGGTTAGGTTTTAGTGAAATACATATTTGCTTAACAGCAAAGCCAACACTCTTGTAATAACCGCTCTAAACAAACTAGAAATTGAAATAGTGGTCGGGTTAGGGATAGGGAGTGTCCACTATTGTATTAATTACTCTGAACTGGAATCATATATGGAATGTGATCTCTTGAGTCCATCCATACTAAAAAACCCTGATTCATGCGATTAAACTAATAATTAATATAAGAAATGCTTTATTTGAAATATAAATCATTATATTTACAGTTAATCAGCAAACTCTGCGGTCCTATCAATTCAACGACATTCTTAGGATTGGATGACTTTTACTATTTATCTGACCTATATTTGCCACAACTCTATCCCAGACGTGTCAAAGAAATGCTTTTCAATGAATGCATTGATGATCCAAATGCTGTTGATTTGTTTGACAGACTGTTATGTATTAATCCCTCCAAAAGAATAAGTTCCAGATCTGCTTTAAGTCATGAATTTTTTATTAGTGATCCCAAAGCGTGCGATATCTCAGACACTCTTCAGAAGTGAAATAAACTAATAGTTTGTTATTTAAGTGAAATTAAAGGTATAATTAAATAGAAATACAATAAAAGCTCGGTATAACGAACCCTCAAGGGGTAAAATTTTTTTGTTCGTTAAATCGAGCGGTGAGTTATATCGAATGGATTTTAGCTTAAGTTAATAGCCGAACGGGATTCCGGTTATGTACGTTATAACGAGCTGTTCATTACATCGAGGTCAGTTATATCGAGCTTTTACTGTATTGACTCCTTCTAACAATTCAAAGATTATATTATTTTCTTTAAATTATTTAATACTAGTAATGAGTTAATAAAGTTTAAGTAAATAGAAGTAATGTGCTGTATACTAAAATGCTTTGATTTAGAAAATTTGTAAATCTTTTTGAATGTCATTTCGCATTATCTCATGACTGATAAGCAGATTTATTAAAATAAATTTAAGCTTTGGTATGATTGACGTGAATGAAATATTAATTGACTGTATTTTTCAAACTCGTAAATTAGATGGTTATTAAAATTAAATTATTTGACATTTTGGAACTGCATAACATTGTTTGTTTAGTTTTTAAATATTGTTTATAAATATTTTCTGAAAGAACATATTGAAAATAATTGATTAATTCTTTATATGTCAGATCATTCATATCTAAAGAATCCGTTCGATAAAAGATTAATTTCATATTTAATAGTAATCCCTTTGTTATCAATTATTTCCTCAAATAGCTTCACAAAAGAGTGAACTCATAAATACTATCATTAATTTATATTCTACTGATAAAAAAGTTTTCCAATGTAACTCAATTTTGAATTCTATTGTGTTAAAAGTTTTAAAGCAAAATTTACATTTATTAATAATAGGCCGACATGTACTGCGTTTCAGTATAAAGAACCAAAATTGAATTCCACATGAAAGGGGAGTGGAAACAGAATCAGTAAAAATCAGTGAAATCAAAGTGAGAGTAGAATTAGTGCAGGTTTAGTCTTTTTAAAACTGAATAGATGAACTGAAGTGGATGTCGAATAGATTCTAAAATTGATTTATTTGACTCCATTTCAAGTTCATTCAATATTTGTACGAAAAGAAATTCTTGAAACAGCCTCAACCAGAATATAATATAAAACAGAATTCTCACAATAATATAAAAAATGCAATTATTTAAAAATGAAGACCAATAAACGGGACAAAACTATATATGCATTTTGTTACATAATATGAGTCAAATTAAAAAGAAAAAAATGTATTTCCCGATTGGCGTTTCATAATACTTCTGGGAATCGAAGACATATCGGGTTAATCCGCATTAATCGCACAGAGAAAGTTTGCAACTTTTTTTCTCATTTTTAGCATCCTTTATACTGATTTTCTTTCTATATAATCTGATTTTAAATCATTTTTGATATGTGAACACAAATCATTTTTATCAATAATTATCATAAAACTCGTGTCACATTAGTTTCTATTATCGATAGAAACAAATAATGAAATCAGATTTATTGTTTTAATATAAATAATAGTATAAGTCTACCTGTTACAGTCGAATGCCATTTCTGTGAACCGATCGGGTTTTGAGAAATGGTTCACAGAAATGGTACACTTTTAATATTAGGGTCTATGGGAATGGTTTCATGAATGAGTTCATACAATCGGAGGGTTCATAGAAATGGAGGTTCACAGAAATGGTCGATATTTAGCATTAGTGTCTATGAAAGTGGATTTTGGTTTTCAAAATTAGTTCACATAAATCGTATGTTCACAGAATCGGTGGTTCACAGTAATGGCATTCGACTGTAATAGTATTTCTAAACTAAGATAAAACATGTATTAAAATAAGGCGTTCTCTTATTTAGAAAGAAGTAATTTATTCGCTCTTTTACAACACAATGCAGTTGAAGACAAAGCAAATTGCAGTGTTGAATGAAAATGAAAAGAAATCTAAAGGATTGTCTTTAATTTCAGCAGTTGTTTTTATAGTCGGAGAATTGGCCGGAAGTGGCGTTCTTGCGCTGCCTAAAGCTCTCTCCCAAACAGGTCTCTTATTGTTAAACTTCATGGAATAAGAAAAAGTTATAAACTTTTTATTTTGAAGGTTGGATTGGAATTGTTCTTTTGGTTGTATTGGGAATCAATGCAGGATATTCTGGAGTATGTCTCGCGAGGTGTTGGATAATATTGGAGGAGAGATGGGAGGAATACAGGGGTCATGTTAGGAAGCCTTTCGCTGCTATCGGATATCGTGCGAGCGGCAAATGGATGATGTATGTCATGTTATTCTGTTCTTATGTTTATTATTTATTATAAATACAATTGTAAAATATTCATTCATTTTAAGATAGAATGCTTTCAGTCCTTATTAATACTCAAGATGTTTCATTAGTTGTATATTTGAGAGTTTGGATATCATTTTAATTTTGAGTATACATAAAAGAAAATCATTAAAGTAATCCCTTTCTTACCAGTAATTATATACAAAATTAAATAAAATTAAATAAATTCTCGCTCATAAACGGTTCAATTTAATAATTATTTGATCAAATTCTATAACTTTCCACTTTTCTCTGCAAAATATTTTGCTTAACAAAGAAAAGTATTTTCAAACTTATAATAAAACATTAAATGAATAATTTCTAAATAAATTTTCAAATTAATATTTAAATCCGATTTAAAATTGAAAACAAGGTATTTATGCTCCGCATGTATGGACATCACATTCTTTGGCGGCGCAACAGTTTATCTTCTACTTTGCTCTGAATTAATGCAATCAATAACACAATCATTTATAAAAAACTTGACATTTTGTGATTGGATTCCAATAATGGCACTCATATTATTGCCCTTAACGTGGTTGGGCTCACCCGAAGACTTCTGGCCCGCGGCTTTCGGGGCTTTGGGCGCAACAATCATTGGTTGCGTTCTTTTATTAATTAATATAATTACAGACATGCCTCAGAACACATCTAATGTTGAATATGATTCGCCATCATTTCAATCATTCTTTCTGGGTTTGGGAATAATCACATTCGCGTTTGGAGGCGCGGGAGCCTTCCCTACCTTTCAAAATGATATGAAAGATAAACGCAAATTCCCTTTAGCTGTCAGTATAGGATTTGCAGGTATTCTCTGTCCCAGTATTTACTCAATTTTATAATTTAATATTTTTCTATTTTTTGTAGCTTTAATAGCACTTTATTTACCAGTTTTTGTCACTGGATATAAAATATATGGAAATCAAGTTAATACTAATATATTAAAAAACGTTAATGGTGGAACCCTTCGAACTATTATAGAGTCATTATTCGCGTTGCACTTATTCCTAGCCTTCCTCATTCTCATAAATCCGGTGGTTCTCGAGTTTGAAGACTTAATAAATATACCAAAAAGTAAAAAATTCGTATTTTATTTTTCAAATATTTATTTCAAATATTTTAAAATCCAAATGAATCTCAAAAGTCTGCAATATTCTCAATTCGCAATTATTATTTGAGTTCATGATTTATATTTATTTAAGGTTTTATACCGACTGTGCTTTTTAAGTTTAAAATTTTGAATTAATTAGAGTTAAAGTTAAAGTTTAAACTTTAACTCCAAATAAAGTTTATTTGGGTTAAAGTTTATGATAAAAAATTAAATAATTAAAGTTATAGTTAAAGTTTAAATTTTCAAAGATATTTTATTTTACTACTATTTTTATTATTACTTTAACTTTAATAATTAAAGTTATTGTTTCTTTAAAGTTAAAGTTTAAAGTATAAAAATCTACCAAAAAATATTAATTAAAGTTTAGTACTTTAACTCAAATAAAACAAAATTAAAGTTAAAGTTTAGAAATATTTTATTTTTATTATAGTTAGAGTTATATTTAACTTTAACTTTAACTCTAAATACATTAAAGTTAACTCTAATATTAAAGTTAATTTAAAAAGCACTAATACCGACATTTAATATAATATTGAGTCAAATATATATTCAATACTTAAACTATATCTCAATTTATACATAATTCAAATCCAAAGCACCGGAAAACCGTCGGTTATTTCAATTTTCAACTTCTATTTTAATGTATTTGAGAAGAAATATTTTCTCTTTATAAATAAAACTATGAGAAAAAACAAATTAATTTTTTGCCCCAAAAGACCCAAAAATTATGATCAGTCAGTAATTTAAAGGCAAATCAACCCTTAAGTTAATGCTCCAAATGATGAAATAATGTTTAAAATTGTTTTTATAAAAAAATGTGTGATTTGGGTGAGCTATCATTGAATTGTTTGATGTTGTAAAAGCTCCGATACATTATTTAAATGATTTCTTAAAGGGTTCACTTGGAAACGATGTGTCACCCGAACAATTGTTATGATTGCAATTGTATTCACCGCACAATCAATTCCAAGATTTGGCAAAATCCTAAGTCTTATCGGAGGCTCAACTGTAACACTGATGTCGTTTGTGATGCCGCCATTCTTTTACATCCAACTCTGCAAACAAACAAGTCATGAGTGGACACAAATGTAACAAAGATTATCATTCAATGAATTGTAATTGAATTTATATGACTTTTCAGATCAATTCCACTTCATTTCAAAGTGTATTTAATAGAAATAGTTATCATTGGAATGATTGGTGGCATTGCATCCACTTATTCAGCATTGACAGACCTGTTCGATCCGTCGGGATTCACACCTCCCTGTTATGTAAATGACACCAATGATAACACTTAAAAGCTTCGAGTTATGCTCTCAATCATTACTTAAAATGAATTAAATAATAAACTCGTTTATCAAAAGATAAACATTTTATAACTTAATTCAAATTATTTTCGACACATCAGTCTCTGAAAATCGAATGAAATTAATACTCGATTAAAGTTTAGACAAAATATATAAGAACTTATTGTAGAAAACTTATTTATAAAGAAAGTTGTATTTGGGCGAAAACCTATTCAAAAAGTATGTTATTCACCACAAATAGAATACGAGTAAAAATGAAACATTTGTTTATTACCATAATTTAATTTAATTTATGATTTGATTTACAATTAAAACGGCTTATAAAACAATTAACTAAACATTATTTATTGCGACTGTTTTTTCATTTTGTTCAAGAGTTAACTGCAAATTTGTTTCAAACAATTCACACCTGTAATCAAAGATAAACTTTTCATCAAAAAAAAGTTTAAATAACTATATGAGTAAGTGAAAGGCATTACCTGATGGGCATATCTAACGAATAAAATGGATTTTTTAGAGCATAGTCTGTGTATAACTCATATATTTTTTTCAGTAACACATCTTTATTGGCCGGAACTGTCAGATCACTAATCATTAGAAATTTGACTCCAGTCATGGTTTGTAAGCAGTTGAGCCTAAAGTTGTCGGTTTCCATCATTTCAATGCCTGAACTTTTGAATTTGTCTTTTTTGGAGCCGATCTGTAGTGCGGCGATTGCATAGAGAGAGTGAAACATTGACGACAACACTATCTTCTCATTTGTGGTCAATTTCAATAAACCAAACCTTTTGTTATATAAATGTAAATAAACTTTACTATTAATTATAGAAATGAATACAACTTTAAATCACTTCAAACTGATGGGAAAGTTGTCTTCATTGGACAGAATGTCATCGATTACATCTCTATCTCCTAATTTTCTTGCGGTAACAGATTCTCCATTGACTGCTAACAACGCATAACCAACTAATCAAACAAAATATCAATACTTTTATTAAATATGAATTTATATCAATTAATAACTAATAACACAATTTACAAATATATTATAAATTATATCAAACTTATGTGCAATACCTTTGATGCCATCTCTTTGACCGAAAGTAACAGTAATTCTTTGATTAAGAAATTCGAGTTTGATATCGAGCGGAAAACTAAACGTTTTTTCGACTTCTGATGAAATGAAGTTTTGTTCGCAGTCGTGATTGAATATCAAACCACCGCTTTTCGAGATTATGTAAACGCTATAAATACCCGGCATTTCAGACAAACTTAGATTATGTCTCAATTCGTTTAATAAATATTTATTATTAATGTTTTAAAACACAAATAATTAAATTAAACGTCAAAATAATGCGAAACAACCATTCAATTTGTTGATAAGAAGGCGTTCACTCTCTTTTGTGTTCACTCAAAACAATTCAACACTTGATTGTGTTTTAAACCTTTTAAATATTTATTTCATGTGTATTCATATATAAAAGGTTCTAAAACTTCGAAAACAAGTTTATTATTTTTATGACACCGTATGTTATATTTGTTTATGTTTTAAAAGCAAAAGAAACACATGTTTTGAACCGTTTTTGAACAGTTTTCAAGTTTTATTTAGATTTCAATTGAAAAT